>JAXGGA010000223.1:0-281584 GCA_038373865.1 Uloborus plumipes
TAGCCGTTGAGTTAAGCCTAAAAGTAACATACTTCTAGTGACAAGATATTTTACTGAAATCTAGTATAAAGGGAGGGATGGGACAGTATGGTGTAGGGAGGGATGGGACATGTCCCCATCCCTCCCTTTTAAAATCTGCATCTAAATAATTATATACTGATAGTCCAAATGTTTTTGTATTTTATTTATGTCATACTATCTTGTTTTGGAATTGAATTGCAGAACAAATAAAACCATTGAAATTCTCAACTTGATACAAGAATTATATAAACTTCTATGATTTTTTTCTTAACTAAATTTCTTTCAATCAAAGTTTACAGCAGCATGACTAAATTTTCCAAACTCATGTATTATTTATCAATCATAATTATATTACTTTTATTAACTTTTAATCAATTGGTTAGCCTTGCTTGATAAATTCATGCCTTTTGCAAAAAATGCCCCGCAAATGGTAGAAAGTCCAATATGGTCGAAAAGTTTAATAAGCACATGTTGCAGACTCCACCTACACCCACAAACGTCACTTCTGGTTTTAAGAAGACGGTTATTTATCCCTTTTACAGCTAACCCTTCACAGAGGAAGATTATTTAACATCATTTGTTACTGACCGCCCAATGCCAGTTGATAATGATATGGTTCATTTTTGTGAAGAATCATCTAACAGCGCCCTACCCAAAAGCAGAACCCCCGAAATTACTCAGTAGGAAAGGAAATAAAGGAAGAACCAAGATTCTTACTGATACTCTGGAAAAGGAAGAAATAGAGAGACGAATGAATGAGAGGATGAAGAAAAAAATTCCCAAAACAAAAAACAAGCCACAGAAAAAAAGGAAGTGTGAAAGTTCACTATTTGATGGAAACAACAGATGAAGAATCTGCTTTTTTCTTCCTGACACATCTAATGATAGCGGTAATATTGATATAGTTTTGCCCAACATTATTCAAGATATTGATTCAGAACATGAAGAACTAAATACTATTGGTTTAAATGATTTTGTACTGGTCCATGATACATTACGTTGGAAGGGTTGAGAACAAGGACAATGATAACACTTTTCAAGTACTTTTCATGAGAAAAAATGAAAAAGGAAACTTTATCTTTCCCCGAACTACTGATTTTTCAGTAATCAATACAACAGACATTATTGCCCAGTTGCCCCCACCAAATATGGTTGGTGGAACTAGCCGAGCGTAAAAATATTTTTCATTTAATGCTGATTTGTTTAAGTACAATGTTAGGTAAAATAAATGTCCTCAATAAACCTTAATAATGTTCAATAAACCTTATATAAGCAAGTGATATGCTGTCTTTGTCATTTTTCATAATAATTTTGATAACTGTGAATATGTATTTTAACTTTCAAAAATGTCCCATCCCTCCCTTTCATGTGTCCCATCCCTCCCTTTCATGAGGGAGGGATGGGACATTTTTATTACTATTGTAATTGTCTCCTGATGCGACCATTTTAATAATTACCATGAAATTCATATTTTTTTAATGTGTTAAAATGTTTCAATTTGTTGTTCTGAAAGTTACAATGTTATACCAGAAGAAAATAATTTATAAGAAATAATTTTGTGAAAAGTGTCCCATCCATCCCTAATCTCCCCGGAGATTAGGGATGGATGGGACACTGGGATGGATGGGACACCTGGAATTATTCTTAAAATAAACATTTTTTTTAATTTCTGACTCTTCCACCAGAAGGAGCAACCCTAAATCCATGTTTGTTGCTAAAAATTATTTTAGTTGCAGAGTTCTATGAATGTATGAAAGAAAAAGGTTATTTCACAACACCAAAAGTAAATATCTACTTCATTTTGAATGTAAGTTTTCAATCTTATTTATTGATATTAACATAATTCTTTTTGCTGTTTTATACAACTAATATTGTAGATTTTATAAAGTAGCCGTTGAGTTAAGCCTAAAAGTAACATACTTCTAGTGACAAGATATTTTACTGAAATCTAGTATAAAGGGAGGGATGGGACAGTATGGTGTAGGGAGGGATGGGACATGTCCCCATCCCTCCCTTTTAAAATCTGCATCTAAATAATTATATACTGATAGTCCAAATGTTTTTGTATTTTATTTATGTCATACTATCTTGTTTTGGAATTGAATTGCAGAACAAATAAAACCATTGAAATTCTCAACTTGATACAAGAATTATATAAACTTCTATGATTTTTTTCTTAACTAAATTTCTTTCAATCAAAGTTTACAGCAGCATGACTAAATTTTCCAAACTCATGTATTATTTATCAATCATAATTATATTACTTTTATTAACTTTTAATCAATTGGTTAGCCTTGCTTGATAAATTCATGCCTTTTGCAAAAAATGCCCCGCAAATGGTAGAAAGTCCAATATGGTCGAAAAGTTTAATAAGCACATGTTGCAGACTCCACCTACACCCACAAACGTCACTTCTGGTTTTAAGAAGACGGTTATTTATCCCTTTTACAGCTAACCCTTCACAGAGGAAGATTATTTAACATCATTTGTTACTGACCGCCCAATGCCAGTTGATAATGATATGGTTCATTTTTGTGAAGAATCATCTAACAGCGCCCTACCCAAAAGCAGAACCCCCGAAATTACTCAGTAGGAAAGGAAATAAAGGAAGAACCAAGATTCTTACTGATACTCTGGAAAAGGAAGAAATAGAGAGACGAATGAATGAGAGGATGAAGAAAAAAATTCCCAAAACAAAAAACAAGCCACAGAAAAAAAGGAAGTGTGAAAGTTCACTATTTGATGGAAACAACAGATGAAGAATCTGCTTTTTTCTTCCTGACACATCTAATGATAGCGGTAATATTGATATAGTTTTGCCCAACATTATTCAAGATATTGATTCAGAACATGAAGAACTAAATACTATTGGTTTAAATGATTTTGTACTGGTCCATGATACATTACGTTGGAAGGGTTGAGAACAAGGACAATGATAACACTTTTCAAGTACTTTTCATGAGAAAAAATGAAAAAGGAAACTTTATCTTTCCCCGAACTACTGATTTTTCAGTAATCAATACAACAGACATTATTGCCCAGTTGCCCCCACCAAATATGGTTGGTGGAACTAGCCGAGCGTAAAAATATTTTTCATTTAATGCTGATTTGTTTAAGTACAATGTTAGGTAAAATAAATGTCCTCAATAAACCTTAATAATGTTCAATAAACCTTATATAAGCAAGTGATATGCTGTCTTTGTCATTTTTCATAATAATTTTGATAACTGTGAATATGTATTTTAACTTTCAAAAATGTCCCATCCCTCCCTTTCATGTGTCCCATCCCTCCCTTTCATGAGGGAGGGATGGGACATTTTTATTACTATTGTAATTGTCTCCTGATGCGACCATTTTAATAATTACCATGAAATTCATATTTTTTTAATGTGTTAAAATGTTTCAATTTGTTGTTCTGAAAGTTACAATGTTATACCAGAAGAAAATAATTTATAAGAAATAATTTTGTGAAAAGTGTCCCATCCATCCCTAATCTCCCCTACATAGCTTTTTTTTTTTAATTCAATATCAAGATGTAAAGTTATTGCCAGCTTGAGTTATTCAGTAAAAATATTGTGTATTCACTAGTTTATTTTAACTGCAAAAGATGATTCATGCGTACTTATATGTGAATGTGTGTGATTCAGAACTTATTATAGAAATTGGTTGAGTAGTGGTGATCTCGAACATTTGAAAAGAGAATTCTGAATAGATTTTTGGCATTTTGCCTCCCCCAAGAAATTATTTATTATTGGTCCTTAAAAGTAAAAATATTTCCAAAATGATATCTGAGGCATTGAAATGCTAAATATTTTGTTTAATTAAATCAATTAAATTATATTATGAGTGATTGCATTGTGCAATTTAATTAAGAAATAAGAATAAGAGAGTAACATTTTTAACTTCAAATGTACTCTGGTTAGCAAGCAGGCTTTGGTGAAGGAAGAATGTCACTCTCCTGGAATTTTCTACACTAAGATAAGCATAGTTATATAATATCTTAAAAATGAGTTCCCTGTAAATAATAGTTTCTCATAAAAACTCATAACCTTTATTTCTTTTCAAATTTTAAAGCATTTGATGAGTAATAGACTGTTGGAGAATCATTCACTGATAAAATTAAATAAGATGATGTTGGTGCGAAAATTTTTGAAGGACGCCATCTCCAGCATCCGCATCTTTGATCCCTCCACTCATGACTTAATTTAAATGAAATAAACAAAAATGCTCATGGAAAGGATAATGCAAAATAAAAACTTACTTGCTTTGGAGAATGAGTTAAGAATTGAGAAGATAGAACAAGGAAAAATAGTTCACTGTCAACAAATTTCTGTCCTCTCTCAACAAATGTTCAAAGCGAAAACATTAATTTTTCAGGATTTCAGAAGCACTTCATTTTTATTTCGGATGAATGGATGGAAGTAGATTCAATTCCGAAAGAGCATTTAATAGCAATCATAACCATACATCAAGTTATCATTATATTTACACAAATTTAATTCCAAATTTCTTTCTGGCTTTAGACAAACAACCCATTGTGACTATTGAGCCGGCATACTGATTCAATAGTCGTAGCTTACGAGGATGCAACTTTCCGGTCCCAAAAAATTTTATTTTAAACCAATAGGTGGCGCGTATTAACGAGGATAAACAACTCCGGAATTGCATGCGCGTTGCTGTTTTTTGTCCCTTTTTAAAAGCTTATAATTAATGAAATAATGAGCGTGTACACCGTGGGTAAAGGGGAAGAGGGAGATCCTAAACCCCCAATAATTGAGGATCGGATCCCTTCAATATTTAGGCAGATAAAAAATAATTGTTGTTTCTGGGAAGTTATTACTGTTTTCAAAAAAAAAAAAAAAGAAAGCAATTAGATAATACATAATTTATTACGTAATTAAAACTGAAAATGCATCGCAGTTGTTGGGAAAGTGTTTGGTTGGAAATTGGGTTTCTTTACTGCACTCATCTAAAAAGTTGAAACGCATTGGTTAAAAACGCGTTCAGTTAGATTTTGGTTTTTAAAAACATTTATCTGATCGATCATTCGAATGATAGATCAGATAAATGTTTTTAAAAACCAAAATCTAGTAACTGAACGCCTTTTTAACCAATGCGTTTCAACTTTCAACCTGCGACGCACGTATAATCATGCGATCGCCAGGGTCGAAAAGGCTGCAGAGGACCTCTAGTGGGTGGGAGGGGAGGGGATCTCGAAAATTTTTTGGGATAGGTCCTTGGAATCTCCCTTACCTTAATCACTCGCAAAAAATTGCGTTTTTAAAACATCATCTATCACTAAAAGATAGCACTTTTTTAAAGACTTTTAGATCACTGTAATCCTATTTTCTCACTAAAAAAATAATATACAAGAAAATTTTTGTATTATGATCATCAACCTGGTCATTTTACTATTTTTAGACTAGGAAAGTATGTCAAAAATGCAAAAATTACATAGGAAAGCAACAACAACAATACCCACAGTTTAAAAAGAAAACATTTATTTCTTAAAACCGAGGGAGAAATCATCCATTACGACACCCCCCCCCCTCTAAACGACGGGTTATTAATTTATTAACTGACGAAATTAATAAAATGATGATCTAGTAAAACAATAACTTTGATGCATGAAAGACAGAAGAAGACCCTTTACTGTGCAAATTAAAAAAAAAAATCGCTTACAGTGTTACAAGCAAGAAAAGTTTTCATAAACGCAGAAAAATGTGGTGGTATGTAGAAATATAATTGTAGAAATTTATTTTTTTGTCTGATAAAATCTAACTTAGTTCTTATATAGTATGAAAATAATATAAGCTCTGATAAAAAGATGTACGACCTTGAGAGAGTTCATTTCTTTGCCGAAAAAAGAGAAATTTTACTAGAACAAGACGTAGAAACAGCCCCAAAGTGATGATACACCTTCAAATGATACAAGTCCCCCCCCCTTCCCCTCAGCAAAAGGGGAGCATCTAACCACAAAAAGAGGTTAGGGAGAAGCACCCCTTGAAACAACCTGCCACCTAAGTTTTTATGGCAGAGCCCTGTACGTTCAAATACCCCTTCCCCTGTATGCACCTCCGCAATACAAATAATCCTCAATCAAATTACTGGGAACAAATGTTCTGAAAAAACACAGGAATTCCAGCGTTGCAAATATTCAAATTAAAAAAAAAAAAAAAAAAAAACGTAGTTAATAGATAAAAACCAATTTTACTAGTATAAATGATACATACATTCAGGGCTTAACAAATACAAATTGTCATGTCGTCTCTAGATTTTCAGCATTAGTTTAGTTCGTTCACTACGCCACTTACACATGAGTTAATTTTTGTAAATGTGGAACAAGAAAACTAAAAAAATTCTGCGGAACTTATTTTTTTTCTCATTCTTCATCACAAAAGCCGGAGACTTCACCAAAAAGATGGCCAAGGAGTTATTATGCCACAGACCGCAACATTAGAATTTTTAGAGCGATTGGCAGTCTCAGCCAATTTTCCTCCCCCTCGTGGGCAATCCTGCGACATATAATTATCTGAAAAAGCATTACGGAAGTGCTTGAAGAAACTAATCAACAGACATGTGAACTTGGGAGAATTCATTTCAACGTGGAAAGAAAACTGGTGTGCTACGAGGAAGACTCCTGGCACAAACTGCGCTACTGAAGTTTATAAGGAGGAATTTTTGAGGGTGCTCTGTAGTACTTGAGGGGGAGCATTCCTTCTTGGGAGAGGGGCGCTTTCTGGCTGGGATCTATGCACGTGGGGGTTTACAAGGAAGAACGAGCCACATAAATTGTTAAGGGGATATCTCTTTCGAAGGTTTTTGAAGTCATTTTGGGGGCCTTAGGATTGGAAGATGCTCCGTAGCATTTGAAAAAATAATGCATTGCCCCCCCCCCCCAAAAAAAAAAAAACAACGGGAGCGCATCTCCTCCATTGCAATGGAGTTCCCAAAAACGGAAACTCCCCAAAATTAGATCAAAAACCCTTTTAAATTGAGAAGAGTTCCCTTCTGTGTCGAAAAAAGATTTAGGAGTACCCATGAGCGGGCCATAGTGCAGACTGTATCGTCTACATTATGGGGAGGTGGTATTTCAAAGGGCTTTTGATTTCATTATGGGGAAGGGGCCAATATCGAAGGTTTCTGCATAGAATTTGTGGAACTACGCCATTGCCCTTTGGGGGTGAGGGGCATTGAAAGGTTACCCATAAAGGAGAAGGAGCAGAGTCATTTTGAAATTTTTAGGGAGTGTTTTTATTTTAGAGAATTTTTCATCTCTTTCGGGTGAGGAGAAGGGTCTCGTTATTGGAATGTGCTTCGTAGCCTTTGAGAGACGTTCGAGCAGACCCTCACTTCGAAAAAATTCGGGGATGGGTGTGCAAATATGTATCCAATGAAAACTAATCGGTAAACAATGATGACCTCGCCCACTTACATGCAAATAGATTTCCAAAGCCACGGGGCAAATTCCTCTTTTGAGCACCTAAATGACGAGAATGCCTAAGTGCCTAAAAAATATTGGAGGGTACTAAGCCAAACACTTTTTTGTAAGTTCTTGGTGTTAAACCTTATCATTTTAAACCTAAGGTCTCCCTAAAAAGCTGGGGCCCTAGGTCATGACCTAGTTGAGCTAATCAAATGCTTCACACACTCCAGGGCCCCCTGTACCTACCACAACTCGTGGTTTAACCGGGATAGGACCCTGAAGAGCGCTCTGTTCCTTTTTTTGAACCAGACCAAGGGTCAAGCAAACCCCTTATCCCAGCACCCCCAGAGGTATCGTTTCACTTGGAGGACTTTCTGACCACGACATTTTTAACGTCCCCCAGCCACCAGTAATCAAGACGGTGGATCTTTGATCGGCTGGGATCGAACACGGGTCCCAGCCGGTCACAAGTCCTGCGCCTTACCGATCGGGCCACCACAGCCCTGTTGACCTAATCAGTAGTTTGGCCCAGAGAATCCCCTTGAGGGATGAACATTTTCAACAGATGGTGCATACGAGGGGGGGGGGCTGTGGCGCACCCTCGGGGGGAGCTAAGGATCTTAAGCCCCTCTCTCAGAAGCATGAAGATGAACACTGCTGATAAAATTAAACTGCTTAAAATTGGGTTTTTTGGACTTGACTTTTGGAATTTTGCCGAGATAGCCTCATCTACCTTCTTAATTTTACCGAAAAATAACTTCAGTTTTTTTTTCTTTGTCTAGGAGTTCAAATTCGAAAATTTACTTAACTTAGTCCCTCCCAAAAAAGTATCCTGGATGCGCCACTGTAGGGGAGGAGGGGCATGGCGCAGAATGCATCATAAACACTTTTACAGCTAAGGCTATAAAGAGGGATTCTCTATAGACCTGGTAATTTTAGACGGTTTTTGATATTTTACGTATTAATGAGGGGAGGGGGTTGTATCATTTGAGGGAGAAATCTGCTCTTTTTTATCTCGCCTTATCATCATTACCCCATTAATGCCTAGCGTCCCTTTTTAGGGACGGTCCAAAAAAGGGTCTGAATTTCCCAAAACGAACATTTTAACCAAATAATTGTGTTCAATTAGTACCTTGGTATTGTTTCAATTCGTTATTAACAGATTGCAGCACATAACCATTGTAAAATGTGTTCTGTAGCAGTTTTAATATCTTTAACAAAAATTACTTTGTTCACAATGGACCCTATTCATGTGACGTCATTGCGGGTATTGACCAAGCGTAGCAGACAAAATTCCGGTTTTCTGACGTCTATTAACACGCGTATCTTTGCAGCGTAAACACTCATTTCTATTCAAAAAATAAGTCTTTTCGAAGTTTTTACTTAGGAATGATAAAACAGAATGAAGAATGACTCATTTGGAGCAAAATATTATCTTAATGCGTGTATTTTACTGATTTAAAGTCTGTTAGCTCATCATAGGAAAATGGGTAAAGTCACAATTGTTTTCCTTCTCCATCACTTTTCTCAAGATTTTCCAGCAATACTAAGCCGATATAGACCCTATGCATGTTCATTATGTTTATAAATGCCAGTTATTATTACGTAAAATTAACTTATTTAGCACTCCTAACACTGGAAACTGGATGTAAATACCAGCAAACATAAAGTTAAATGGACCATAGCCACACCGTGAATAGGGTCTATCAAGAAAAAAAAAAGTTTTCAAAGTTATTCCCAGCTTTCCAGTTTATGTTAATTGCTGATTTTATTTCTTCTGATAAAATGTCTTTAAGTATTATATCGTAAGTAGAAGACATTTTTAGTAAAAAAACTATGTACCCTCTGGGGTCTATCGTAACTTTTAAGGGACGATTTTTCTTTCCTCAATAAAAAATTATTTTTTACGTGATATTGCTTTAATTATTTTTCTTGTCTATTAAACACTGTGTGTAACCAGTATACAAAATATCTTAGGGAAAAAATGTCAGGCAATAATGGGTTAAGAAGGTGTGCATCATAGGCGCAGACAGACTTATATGCAGGAGGGTCAAGGGCGTATCCAGGACTCACGTTAGGGGGGTGCAAGCAGTGGCACCCCAATAGGAGGTCACTGTGACCTCCCAAAAAGTTCTTATCCGATACAATTTGGCTGATGAAATTTGAAAACAGTGAGACAGTATTGCAAGGCTGAACTTCTTTATTTTATTTTTTTTCTTTAATTAATTAATTTATTTATTTTCGTGATGCCTCACGTCTCTTTTGGTAGACATAGATAAGTATGCATTCTTGTATTTTATTTATTTATTTTTTAATCATTCAGTAAAGTTCTGAGTTTCATTCGGTAAATTAAAAATTTTCTCAAAAACAGGCAAATGATAGTAATATCATTTTCTGAAAAGTAATCAATACTAGATATAATAATGCAGTTTATATAAAGTTCTCAAAAATTAGCATAAAAGTCAAATTTTTCAATAAAAACAGAAAGAAAAAAGCAAGAAAGAGAAAAAAGTGCTTGAAATTCTATTTGCACAAAAAAATGAAGAAATTATAAACTTAAAGAAACTATACTTTATTCAGTCATGCACACCTTTAACCAATGGATGGTATAATGGATGATTTGTCAAAACAATAAATAAAATGGGAGGTCACAGTGACCTCCTATTGGTTCTGATCTAGGGGGTGCAGCTGCACCGCCCTGCACCCCCCTAGCTACGCCCTTGAGGAGGGTGCGCCAGTTCTATAGAGAAAACTAGTCTTTTTAATAATATAAAAAAAAATCATTTTTCCACTTTTATTTTTTTTTATTAATTTTTATTTATTTTGTGTTTTTAATTATGATTATATTGTGTCTTCATTTTTTAAAATTGTCCTTTTCCCGAAATGAATTTACCTTCACAGTTGAAATTCAAAATTATTTTTTTAAAAATAAAATTAAAAATGTTAAAAACGGTCTAACATAACATTACGTTTTAAAAATAATTTTATTTTGAAAGTCATCTAATAAAAATGCATAGCCTTATTCCCTGCACTCATATACATGCACCGGAAAATAATATTTTTTGCGATGCATTATTAGTTTTTAAAGTATTTTCAATGCATGCCTGCTTAATTAAGCTGCAGGAACTCGGAGATGTAAACAAGACTTTCATATTTCTGGTAACTTATTTTTTGCTTAAAATCTTGTAGTTTGCCCATGGTTTAGATTAGAATTAAAAAAATAGAATAAATTTAAAAAAAATCATTTAAGTTACCAAAATTTTTTAAACTAATTTTTTCTCTCCTAAAGCCAAGGGTTTCATGTGCATTCCTGGGATTAAATATGTTTTTTTTTTCTTCTCGTGAGTCAAAAAATTCATAAGTTTTAAAATACATTTAGCAAAATAAAGAAACAATAAAGTGGAAGCTGATTTTTAAAAATAGATTGAAAATTAAAGAAAAAATATTTTAATCGAACAAATATAAATGTTTTCCTTTTTCGACGTCTTGTTCTTCTAACGAGAATATAATTTGGAGGGTACTAAGCCAAACACTTTTTTGTAAGTTCTTGGTGTTAAACCTTATCATTTTAAACCTAAGGTGTCCCTAAAAAGCTGGGGCCCTAGGTCATGACCTAGTTGACCTAATCAAATGCTTCACACACTCCAGGGCCCCCTGTACCTACCACAACTCGTGGTTTAACCGGGATAGGACCCTGAAGAGCGCTCTGTTCCTTTTTTTGAACCGCAGACCAAGGGTCAAGCAAACCCCTTATCCCAGCACCCCCAGAGGTATCGTTTCACTTGGAGGACTTTCTGACCACGACATTTTTAACGTCCCCCAGCCACCATTAATCCAGACGGTGGATCTTTGATCAGCTGGGATCGAACACGGGTCCCTCCGGCCTCCGGTCACAAGTCCTACGCCTTACCGATCCACCACAGCCCTGTCGACCTAATCAGTAGTTTGGCCCAGAGAATCCCCTTGAGGGATGGACATTTTCAACAGAGGGTGCACACGAGGGGGGGGGGCTGTGGCGCACCCACGGGGGGAGCTAAGGATCTTAAGCCCCTCTCTCAGAAGCATGAAGATGAACACTGCTGATAAAATTAAACTGCTTAAAATTGGGTTTTTTGGACTTGACTTTTGGAATTTTGCCGAGATAGCCTCATCCACCTTCTTAATTTTACCGAAAAATAACTTCAGTTTTTTTTTTTCTTTGTCTAGGAGTTCAAATTCGAAAATTTTCTTAACTTAGTCCCTCCCAAAAAAGTATCCTGGATGCGCCACTGTAGGGGAGGGGGGGCATGGCGCAAAATGCATCATAGACACTTTTACAGCAGTAATTTTTAAGGCATTAGAGAGAGATTCTCTACAGGCCTGGTAATTTTAGACGGTTTTTGATATGTTATGTATTAATGAGGGGAGGGGGTATGTATTAATGAGGGAATATCATCATTACCCCATTAATGCCTAGCGTCCCTTTTTAGGGACGGTCCAAAAAAGGGTCTGAATTTCCCAAAACGAACATTTTAACCAAATAATTGTGTTCAATTAGTACCTTGGTATTGTTTCAATTCGTTATTAACAGATTGCAGCACATAACCATTGTAAAATGTGTTCTGTAGCAGTTTTAATATCTTTAACAAAAATTACTTTGTTCACAATGGACCCTATTCATGTGACGTCATTGCGGGTATTGACCAAGCGTAGCAGACAAAATTCCGGTTTTCTGACGTCTATTAACACGCGTATCTTTGCAGCGTAAACACTCATTTCTATTCAAAAAATAAGTCTTTTCGAAGTTTTTACCTAGGAATGATAAAACAGAATGAAGAATGACTCATTTGGAGCAAAATATTATCTTAATGCGTGTATTTTACTAATTTAAAGTCTGTTAGCTCATCATAGGAAAATGGGTAAAGTCACAATTGTTTTCCTTCTCCATCACTTTTCTCAAGATTTTCCAGCAATACTAAGCCGATATAGACCCTATGCATGTTCATTATGTTTATAAATGCCAGTTATTATTACGTAAAATTAACTTATTTAGCACTCCTAACACTGGAAACTGGATGTAAATACCAGCAAACATAAAGTTAAATGGACCATAGCCACACCGTGAATAGGGTCCATCTCAAGAAAAAAAAAAGTTTTCAAAGTTATTCCCAGCTTTCCAGTTTATGTTAATTGCTGATTTTATTTCTTCTGATAAAATGTCTTTAAATATTATATCGTAAGTAGAAGACATTTTTAGTAAAA
This sequence comes from Uloborus plumipes, assembly GCA_038373865.1. NCBI lineage: Eukaryota > Metazoa > Arthropoda > Arachnida > Araneae > Uloboridae > Uloborus > Uloborus plumipes. The sequence goes on from JAXGGA010000223.1 coordinate 12,689, forward strand.
AAAGTATGTACCCTCTCGGGTCTATCGTAACTTTTAAGGGACGATTTTTCTTTCCTCAATGAAAAATTATTTTTTACGTGATATTGCTTTAATTATTTTTCTTGTCTATTAAACACTGTGTGTAACCAGTATACAAAATATCTTTGGGAAAAAAATGTCGGGCAATAATGGGTTAAGAAGGTGTGCATCATAGGTGCAGACAGAATTATATGCAGGAGGGTGCGCCAGTTCTATAGAGAAAACTAGTCTTTTTAGTAATTAAAAAAAAAATCATTTTCCACTTTTATTTTTTTTTATTAATTTTTATTTATTTTGTGTTTTTAATTCTGATTATATTGTGTCTTCATTTTTTAAAGTTATCCTTTTCCCGAAATGAATTTACCTTCACATTTGAAATTCAAAATTACTTTAAAAATAAAATTAAAAATGTTAAAAACGGTCTAACATAACATTACGTTTTAAAAATAATTTTATTTTGAAAGTCATCTAATAAAAATGCATAGCCTTATTCCCTGCACTCATATACATGCACCGGAAAATAATATTTTTTGCGATGCATTATTAGTTTTTAAAGTATTTTCAATGCATGCCTGCTTAATTATGCTGCAGGAACTCAGAGATGTAAACAAGACTTTCATATTTCTGGTAACTTATTTTTTGCTTAAAATCTTGTAGTTTGCCCATGGTTTAGATTAGAATTAAAAAAATAGAATAAATTTTAAAAAAATCATTTAAGTTACCAAAATTTTTTAAACTGATTTTTTCTCTCCTAAAGCCAAGGGTTTCATGTGCATTCCTGGGATTAAATATGTTTTTTTTTTCTTCTCGCGAGTCAAAAAATTCATAAGTTTTAAAATACATTTAGCAAAATAAAGAAACAATAAAGTGGAAGCTGATTTTTAAAAATAGATTGAAAATTAAAGAAAAAATATTTTAATCGAACAAATATAGATGTTTTCCTTTTTCGACGTCTTGTTCTTCTAACGAGAATGTAATTTGTAGGCTAATCATTTTCTTTTCAACTGTTTATGGAGGTTAACTTGAATTGCTAAAATCCTTGCGAGTTGAAAATTTGAAAAAAATGCTGCCCAGGAAATGAAAAGAGTTTGATCCAGGAAATCAAGATTTTAACATTTTCTCGCACGAAATTGAAGGATTACTGCACACACATGTTCGGAGCTGAAAGAGGCCTGTTTTCAATCAAACGAAGTGTGAACTCTAGAATAAGACTAAAACTCGCACTTCGTTGCATAAAAAAGGGGATTCTTCGTAACCCTGAAACATTTAAGTAGTGGTCTGAAATTTTATCCGAAAAAAAGCGTTGAAATATCTTAACTTTTCTAGCACAAATGTATTTTTTTCAATTTTTAGGTTGAATACCATTTGAATGTGTTCCGTGCCACAAAGTAGGCACAATAAACTTTCTTTAAGTACATATCGCTGCTTAAAATAAACAGTGGCATTTCTGCAAAAATCGATTTTTTTTAATTACATCAAAAAATTCATTTTTTTAAACTCTTTCTTGTGGTAATATCGGCATATCTCTAGTTTCAAAATATCCAGAGCAATCGTTAATGTCGTTGTGCATAGTTATTATTTTGGCGCGCTTCTCCTAGTAAACAATGACACAGCCGCCATTGCGTCAGTTCTGAAGAAGTGCTTGGGGGAGGAACATCTATGTCTCTGTAAGTTGATTTGGCATAAGTACCCTTAATACCATTTTACTTCAACATGTCGCTTTACTGCAAAAACTTTGAAACGTTCTCCTGAAAAGTAGTGTTTTGCAAATATGCCATTGTCCATTTCAAGCAGCGATATGTCGAACATTAACTTAATTTTATGTTTAGATTGAAATTTGATTTAAAACACTGGAGTTCTTTTGCCGACAAATTTCACATTAAGGACACTTGGGACAACGAATCTTATTTTTGAGAACTGCAATTTATTAGACAAAATCTCAATTTGATCTAGCAAGGTATTCTTTTCCGAACGGAATCAAGATATCTTTCAGCGTTGTCTTTATCAGCCTCTGCAGAACTTCACCAGCTATGGTTCGCTCCAAGCCGCTATTCCTGAGTCCATTGAACAGGGTGCTGAAAAGTCGAAGGCTCCTGAACCTCGACCTGGTGTTTATTTCCGGGTTGGAACTCAACGGTTTACTCTCCTCCCTGATCAAATCTTCAACATTTCCTGCTCCGGCCTGGAGGATCTGGAGTTGCTCCTGGATGAAGGGAGGCAGCTCACCGATGGCTTGAGGAAGCACCCCGGGAGGGAACATGGATGGATCGAAGCCTGGGATGTCCTCCCATTGGATTTGCTGTGAAACAGCCGGAACAGGAACCTGGACTAGGATGAAGATGCAAATAGTTGCAAGCAGCAAGGCTGTTGCCGAGCCTTGCAGGAAACGGCGATCTCTTTGATTCATCTTCACAAGATTTCTGAAAATTGAAAAAGAGCTTTAATACTTGCCAGGAAACTCAGTGGCCGTGATTCGGAGGTAGGAGGGGGGGGGGGGGTACTTTTAAATACTTTTTTTTCAGCATAAAGTTTTTTTGTTCAAGTTTTTTGCTATTTCTTGAATGGAAAAAATGAATGACCTTTCTCATTTCAAAAAAGTACTTTTTAGCTTTCACGAATCTTATTTTTTCTACCTGTGCTTTTTGCATTACAAACTGACACTGACAGCGGCATCCAAAGGAATGAGAAGTGTCATTGTGCTGCTGTGGTCTAGATCAAAACCACTGGTTTTGACCCATGATGTCAATCCATAAATGAATTGTCAGAATTCTGGTTGTACCATTGTACGTGATGTTATCTTCAAACATTGCTCGGATCATTTGGTGCAAAGTGTATACATAATATGATCTATTTTGTTTTGTGATTAAAACGTCAGGGTCGTTGCGAAAATAGTCCTCTGGGAAGTGATTTTATTTATGTCAATTTAATTGTAAAACATATTAGTTATATCCACGATTTGTGCCTAAATTTATAGGTAGTCTGGTAACTTATGTTCCAATAGTTTTGCAGATATTACGCAACAAAGAGCAAAAACAGTCACGTGGCACAGTCCCCTGCCTAGTTATACTAGGCGGGGGACTTACCCCCTATCACACAAGTTTCAATTGGCTCTCTTTCAAACTAAAGTAACAGATTCATTTTCTGAGCAATAGTACTATTATTATACGAACATTTCAAAAAACCGTGCCCGGACAGATTTAAGGGGGGGAAATGACGAGTTTACAGAGAATCGCCCATATTTAAAAGCAAGTGCAATTTAAGGATTGTGTAAGTGTCGGACGTAAAAAAACGTCCGACACCCAGATTTTAATGAGAACTATTCAATAACTACAAAATCAAAATAGGTTACATCGATGAATTTGAAAATCTTGCTTTGTATACAAAAATATATGTATGTATCTTTAAAACTATAGGCTCAGCTTAAAAATTTACATATTTTGATGTCGGACGTAAAACAGTTAATATGCCCCGTGGAAGCTCTTTTACAAGAGAAAATAAATTTTATTTTTACTAATCTTTTCAATATTGTCTGCTGTGTATTGTATATTTACATGGTTATTCATCGTAATTCACAATATTAGTTTGCATTTTTGGGAAAAAACAGCTTTTTTGAGAGTCACCAAATGTGGTTTGAAAATGGTCAAAATCTTGGCCTCAGTTTAACATCTTGTTACTTATTTAAAACTGAAGCTATTAAATTTTAGACAAATATTTAAAATATTCAACTCTTCACCTTTAAAATGATACCTTGTTTGCTTAAAAATATTAATTTGAAAATTTGATCATCTGGTTGACTATCATGGAACTGCCCTTAAAATTTGCCTGTTGCAAAAGCAGAATAAAGAGGGAAACTTGAAAATTCTTATACTAAAATCGATTGCAAGTATTTTAATTGTTAAAAATAGAAACTGGCAACAGATAAACATTTTAAATCATTGAGCTTTCTTTCCTCATCGGCCAACAATGACTTCGGTTTCCAATCGCGTAAATTTAAACCTTAGCCGCATTTGCTAAAAAAAAACGTTATAATTGAAGGAGCAAGTGGATAAAGGTGATGTGACAATTTTTGAAACAACATTTACCATGGTTGAAGGTGATAAGTCCATCAGTATCATGTCCCCTTAGTCACAGAAATGGTTGGTAACTAAGAATATGACCCCGTTTTACCCTTTGAGAAAAATTCATTAAAAAAATAACATTACTTTTGAAAGCTTTTTCTAAAAGTTAAAAAAATTGTCACATATCACCTTTATCCACTTGCCCCTTCAGTTCGAGTTCTATTTTACGTGGAAGTTCCAAACCCATCTCATCAGACGCAGAATTTTTTTCTTTCTTTTGGTATTATTGTTTTAAAATTTTCAAGTACGTTCACGTTTCAAAAATCGCGAAGAACATATTGAAGGGTTTTAATATCTTTGAAGACGCGACCTAGCCAAGAACACTATCTCTTCAACTTCAAAAAAAATAAAAAAATAAAATAATTATCGGTCCATCCGTTTAGGCGCTAGGGGGGAATGCCACAGACAGATACACTAATTCGTCAACTTATAGCTCCCTTCTTTGTTGCGTCAGAGGTTAATAACTTTTTGTGAGGTTGTGATAGATTTATTCAGAAATTTCAGTGAAGTTTCGTTCTCCAGAATCAATCTGATTGATATATTTTACTGATTGCAAACAAGCTCTCTTCTTTCACTTAGCTTTATCATGTCTAAATCAGGTATGATCAATTCAGAAAGCGAAACCGTGTCTATCATTTTGCTTAATCATCGTCCAGTGTTGATTGACGTTGTCTGAAGTAACTAGTTCCACTTCACAAGTGATGACGAATAGGTTTACTATTTTGGATTTATAAAACTTACGTCGCATCAGGAACTTTTCTAGTGAACTTGAATTGAGTAGAGTTTTTTCTATAAAGTAAGTTATTTTTTGAATCTCTAATCTATTCATTTTCATGCCTTGTTATTTAATGGTAAACCTGTACGTAAGTAAAATGCATCAACTGAAAGGAGTTAGGGTTCGCAATTGTCTTTAATTGTCTTTGTTTCTACAACACTATTTCAAGACTTATAAAAATTCGAAAATCAAAGGACTCTCGGGAGATTTTGTAGTTTCTTCCAGGTAGTTCAAACAAGCCCGAAATGAGGTAAAAAGATTAAAGGCTTTTCCAATAGACGATTAGTAACAAACTTAAAAATAAATTGGGGGACACTCCATTTGCAATTGTTCCCGTTTCTTCAGGAGATTGAATTTCTGCTTCAAAATTTAGTGCATTGTTTTCGTCTCGTTTTTATGTTATGAGTGCTTTTTGTTTTCTAAATTATTCTTTGTTTCTTTTTATCTGTTGTGCAAAAACTAAAACTTCGTTTTTGTTTTATTTTCATCGAAGTCTTTCAAAATGCTAGAAGTTTTCTATCCCAACGAATCTTTCACCTAGTAAAACTCACTCTCCAATCTCACGAATTTTCCCCTAATTTGACGAAAAGTATTTCCTCATGCCATGGAGCAGTTTTCACAAAGCCGTTTCGTTAAGTAAACTAGAAAATTTCATAAGTATTGAGCATGCATTTCTGCAAGCACAATGTACTTGGAAGGAATCAGGTTTGGTAGTTCTTTTTGTGACAGTCTGCGTTGCTTTTTATCAATTATAACTTGTTGATTAACTGCTAGCCTAATTTAAGTACAAAGACAGTTTTATTGCATGTTACCCACCGGCAAAAAATGCATAGCAGCAAATCAAGGTTGTGAGCAAAATTAATTTAAACTGATTTACTGTCAAATAATTTGCGAAAAACACTAAGATTGTTATTTTACTTACTTGCTAGGTTTTTTAGTCCAAATTGCAGTTAGAAATTTTTCTTCTCTTAATTATGAATTTCTGTGCCACCACGCACCAGTTATGTAAACTACTTTTGTGCCACTTTTCTGACAGAAAAGAGGTTTACAGATAATACAGATTTAAAAATCGATAATAGTTGCATTTTCCCTCATTTTTGAGATGTGGCACTGTTGAGATGTGCCGGTTAGGGTGGGCCGAAAAAGGTTTTTTTTGGAAATCGTTTTGGATAGTGCTCAAAAGTTGCTCCATGAGCTAATTAGAACTCACAAAACATTTCTTGAATGTTAAAAAATACCTAACCGGCCCCCTTTGACCATAAAAAGAGAAAAAAATGCATTTTGTAAAAGAATTCTTAAAAAATAAATTCCAAATATTTTACTAATAAAAAAATATGAAACTCATAAATAAAAAATAAAATAACTCCTTCCAATGCATAACATATATATGCATTGTTAATTAAATGTAGGTTACTGATTTGAAGAAAACTATAATTGTTTGTGAACCATCAAAATTCCAAAACTACCATATAAATGTAGACTACATAAAAACACGTAATAAACTTTGAGTACATTACAGTGTTTGAGAAAGAATCATTTAAAACTAGTATTACAAAAAGTATAAATTTTCTCTAATATCCACAATGCAAAGTGCGGTAAAGGAGAGGGGGGGGGGGCTCAAAGACGTAATTGTGTATCTGTTTGTGCCATCGTAACTTTTAAAAGATGAATCAATTTTGTTAAAAGTTTTAATTACGTGATGGAGAGTATTTCATGATTCATTTGAGTTTTTTCTAAATTTTTTAATGTATAACTATTAATATTTATCTTTATTTTTTAATGCACACAAATAAAATCGTTTTACACACAAATAAAATCGTTGGTGACTTAAAGTATGATTTTTATAGCAAAATACTCTTAACTTTACGCTAAAGCAATCAGGGCCAAGGCTTGATTTACGGCAGGGCATTCAGGGCCCGAGCACGGGGCCCCCAACGAAAAGAGGCACCAAGTTTGATTTGTTTTAAAATTTTTCAAAGAGACCAGTATTAAGGGATGAACTAAAGGGTTATAAAGGGTTTGGCAAACAGCTGACAAAAAAAAAAAAAAAAAAAAAACTTATTTTATGAAAATAAATTCTCAATTTAGCCTTCATATAAATACAATTAGTATATTAATAAAAAAGGGGTATTTCGATTTTTTTCTGGAGTTAGGGTGGGGCATCACATATATCAGTGCCTCGAGGCACCCAGGTGTGTAAATCGATCCCTATTCAGGGCTGACTAAAAGCCATGTTAAGCCTGGAAGGAATCTATTTTGTTCAGGGGCCCGGTTCGATATCAAAGCAGTGTAAGCTTTTAAAATTTCATGTGGGGGGAGGGGTCTACAGTTGATCTTACTAGGGACTCGCTTTGGTTCTCGGCAGCTCTGAAAGCTATCTCATTTTTCAGCTGGAGTCTGCTTAAAAAAAATGTATGAATCATTAATAAGGATAATTACAGAATGTATTGGCCGGTCATGGAATACAACTTATGGATTTTTTTTTTTCTGGAGCACAATAAAACAAACTACATTTTCACAAGACAAGGAAAAGAATGATAATAATTAACTTCTCACATTAAATAATTTCAAGTGGGATGTCAATTTAACGATAATTATTATAAACACGTTTTCCGCAAATTTAAACAATGAAAAAACTAAAAAATTCCACTTACTTTTTCAGGCAATGAAACCGGCACGCGCCACTTATAAATCGAGACTAACTTTTCAGGCGCGCAGTCGCAGTTTTGAATTGAAAACCGCTAGTTTTGTTGCCAAAAGAACCGTGGCCAACTAGAAAAAATTTGATGCCATTCTAGTTTAATCGTATCGTAAAATGTTTTTAAAAGTAAGTTATTAAGTAAACTTTGTAATCGGTTTGTTTGTAATTTTCATAACATTTGCAAATAAAGTAGCACATCATTAAAACGAACGCCAAGGGATATTTAAAATCAGTTCGTGTTATCCGAAGAACAATGCACTACAAAAAACAGTGTGAAGGTCGGATATGTAGTGTAGTTCGTCTTAGAAGGAATTCGTTTTAAGCGTTTTGGAATTAACGAGGTTCGACAGTACTTTTAGCAATGTTATTTCTTCCTAAATTTTTACTTGTTCAGTTTTTATATCTAAAAGTTGGCTTTTACTTCAAGAAATCTGAATAACTCACAAGATTTTTTTTCTTTTACGCAGGATCCAGGCTGAACTCTCATTACAAAATCCTAATCCAATTCAATCAATGTGATTTTCACAGTTAAATTCTGAACCTCAGATCCAGACTAACGTTAGTTTATTTTCGTTGTTGTTGTTGTATTGTGCCAGCCAGGCTGGCAATTCTGGGATGCGCTGCTTCACTTTTCAAACTGTATCGTAAGTTGATGTGAAGTCCTACTTCCACTGCTCACTTATACCATACATAAGGACCCGTTTATAGGGTCCTCACACTCCAGGGTCCCCCGTACCCACCACAACTCATGGTTAAACCGGGATGGGACCCTGAAGAGCACTCTGTTCTTTTGATCCAGACCAAAGGCCGAGCAAACCCCTGGTCCAGTACCCATAGAGGTATTGCTTCACTTGAGGGACTTTGTGACCACGATCCTTATTTAACGCCACTCAGCCCCCATTAGTTCCGACGGTGGATCTTTGATCGGCTGGGATCGAACCTGGGACCCTCTGATCATGAGTCCGACGTCTTATCGATCGTTCTACCACGGCTCTCGTTTATAGGGTAGGCCAACCATTCACAGCACAACAACACATTCACACAAAGAAAGGACAAGGACAGGAGAAAGAAAGTACATCCATGCCTGAGCCGGGATTCGAACCCAGGATCTCCCCCATTCGAGTCAGAATTCTCTGACCACTAGACAATGTGGCCGGCTCCATTATCGTTACTGTTCAGCAGGAGAGAGAGAGAGAGTGAGACAAAACGTTTGTCTGATGCATGCAAAGGATTTGACTCGCGTTCTTTTAACGCTGCCAAATAATTGAAGGAATTTCTGTTTCGGAATAACGTTCTCAAGGGTCCATGCAGGATAGATTCTACATACAATTAGTAATAAATATTAACATTTGCAATCGCCATTTTTGGACTTAGTCTAGTCTGGCGCTGAGGTACGGAATTATCCAATTGTTTTTTTGATTTTCATTAATACCAGGGGTGCCCATCCCACCCTCCCCAAGCTCGATGGCGCAAACACCCCCCCCCCCCCCCCCAAGTTTTTTACAACCCTCTTGTGCATTTTATTTTTATCTCTCCTTTTTATTTATATGTTGTTTTAAATATTATTTAATAAACTTTTAAGTACAAATTACGTGCAAAATAGAATCGCTTTTTTTTCCCAAACATGCCAGGCACACACACACACAAATAAATAAATAAATAAATAAATAATAAATAAAAGAAATAATTTAAATTAAAAAATAAATTAATGAATAATTTAAATTAAAAAATCTGGTATGGACCCCACACTAGGGTGGGCCGAAAAAACACTTTTTTTTTATTTCGAATTTGTAATAGCGCGGAAAAGTTGCGAATTATAAAGACAAAAAGAAGGAAAAAAAATTATCGAAATCGGTCGATATCTTCCGATCGCGCATAAGCCCTAAAGTTTGACAAAAAATGAAAAAACTTCATTTTCGCGATTTTTTTTTTAAATTTTTGAATTTGATGTTTTCGAAATGTAATAGTGCGGAAAAGTAGCTAATTGTAAGGACAAAAAGAAGGGAAAAAAATTATCGAAATCCAGTGATATCTTCCGATCGCGCATAAGGCCTAAAATTTGACAAAATATGAAAAAAACTTCATTTTTGCGATTTTTTTTTTTTTTTTTGAAAAAATTTCGAATGAAATGTTTCCATAATTTTTTCGCGCGGAAAAGTTTATAATTATGAAGACAAAAAGAGGAATAAAAAGGAGGAAAAAAAATTATCGAAATCGATTAATATCTTCCGGTCGTGTCTAGGGCCTAAACTTTGACAAAATATGAAAAAACATCATTTTTGCGACTTTGTGTTTAATTTTTTGAATTAGATGTTTTCCTAATGCAATACTTGTAACATTTGCTAATATAGCCTTAAAACATTGTGTTTTGATTTTGTTTTGGTCAGTTAATATCTTCCGGTCGCTCATTAACCCCAAATTTACCCAAAATAATAATTAAAAAAAAGTTACATTTTTACACGTTTTTGGTTTTTGATGAATAATTTTTTGTGAAACAACCGTATTATTTTTTAAGACAGACTGACAATACTATAGAAAAACAAACTACTACAGGTTCAGTCGATATTATTCAGTTGCGAAAAGCCTTAGAAACTCTCATGCGTAGACGTCGGGCAGCAATCCAGGCAACGTCGCTCGCCTGGCAACGGCTCTCTTCCACTCCATCGCCGCCTTCCTAGGACTACGTCAGCTGTCTGCCTATATTGTTTTTCCAGTCTACGTTTCTATGTAGTAATCGCGATGTACTATTATTTAGTTCAATCTATCTGTTTTCATTTTGAAATTCTTATAGTCTTCTGTAATGATGTAGTTTTCTGCTCTGTGTGAACTCGGTGATTTAACGAAAAAGTTGTACAATGGACGAGCCAAATAACAAGACAAATATTTGGCTGCCCCACTTTTGGTACCCCAAAAGAACTGCCATCAAACAAGCCGTCCACTGGCAAGGACATCATTAGGTGCCGTACTCAAGGAAGGTTAAATTTGGCACTAGAAATTAATAATGGTGTCTTCGCCAGTAGGCAGTTAGGTTGATGGCAGTTCTTTGGAGTGCCAAAAGTGGGGCAGCCAAATATTTGTCTTGTTATTAGAGTATTTGTCTTGTTATTACATAACTTTTTGTTAAATCACAGAGTCCACACACAGCAGGAAACTACATCATTACAGAAGACTACAAGATTTTCAAAATCAAAACAGCTGCGATAACTACATAGAAGCGCAGACTGAAACAAGAAGTTCTGTCAAGAATTAAACGAGCCTACTTTCCCGTACATCGACATCGACATTCTCGCATCTGATCATTATTCTCTTGATTATCTGAGACTGAAAATTATTTCAAACATACCTTTTTAGCACTTAGAGCTGATTTCGAAAAGCAAAATACACCCCTCTCATCAGATGAAATAGACACGTAAAAAGTAATTAACGAATAAATAAAGTTTTGTCGTACCTTTTAAAGAGTAACTGTTACAGTTCCTCCTTAGAAAAAATCCTCCATCGTTTTCAAAAATAAATAAATAAATAAATAAAAGTACAAAGAGCATCAAAACACATTTTATCAAAGAAAGAAAAAGAAAAGAAAAACTCGTCCGTTAATAAAATGTCTCGAATTTCACTTTTAATCCGTTGCCAGTTGTTAAATATAAATAAAGAATAAAATTTTCTCGTTTTGTTTTGTTACAAAAAAAAATCGTCTGCCAAAAAAAATAATAATAAATAAAATAAAACAAATGAATAAATAAACAAAAAATCGTCTGCACAGTCAGTCATTTTTTTTTCTGAGCCTGCATTTCCGCCATGTTTGCGGAGTCGGAGTCGGAATCAGAGTCCTCACAGAAGAATTCTCAGAAAAGTACTTTACAAACATTACTTATCAAAACCATTTTCTTACAAAGTTAGTTTGAAGGAGATCCGACTTTAAGTTCAGGATTAACATTCAACTTAAATTCTCCGTAGACGCTAATGTTAATTTTTTTTCTGAACGGTTCAATATTGAACGAAAAATTGTTCAAATCGAAAAATCAAATATGGGAATGAGCTGTACTCGCCGAGATCTTTCGAACAAGTTTATTCCATTCGGACTGTTCACTCAAAAGTTATTAGGTTGAGAAAGGTTGCTTGAACGGTTCAATGTTGAACCAAAAATGCTCAAATTGAAAATTTAAATACGGTAATAAAGTATCCTTGCCGAGATGCTTCGAACAAAAAAAAGTTTGTTTAAATCGGACTGTTCATTCAAAAGTTATTAGGGGTGACAGCTTGTTTGAACGGTTCAATGTTGAACGAAAAATTGCTCAAATCGAAAATGTAGATACGGGAATGAAGTATCCTTGAAAAGATCTTTCGAACAAAAAAAAGTTTGTTCAAATCGGACTGTTCACTCAAAAGTTAGCATCGCGGGACAGGTTATTTGAACGGTTCAAAGTTGAACCAAAAATTGTTCAAATCGAAAAATCAAATATGGGAATGAGCTGTACTCGCCGAGACCTTTCCAACAAAAAAAAATTTGTCCAAATCGGAATGTTCATTCAAAAGTTATTAGGGGCGGACAGACAGACCGACCGACCGACAGACCGACCGACGGACCGACCGACACACAAATTCCCCATCTCAATACCATACTTTCAAATTTTTAATTTTTCGATTTTCATTTTACCTTTTTATTTTTTTAACTTGGCGATATTTTTTTAACTTGGCGATATTTTTTGGACTTGGCGATATTTTTTAGATGCATTATGCTACTTTTAATACTTTTTTCATCTTTCTTTTAATTTTAACGGGAAAGTAGACTAAAAACAATATAGGCAGACAGCTGACATGGTCCTAGGAAGGCGGCGATGGAGTGGAAGAGAGCCGTAGCCAGGCGAGCGACGTTGCCTGGATTGCTGCCCGACGTCTGCGCATGAGAGTTTCTAAGGCTTTTCGCAACTGGATAACATCGACTGAACCTGTGGTAGTTTAATTTCTATATTATCGTCAGTCTGTCTCAAAAAATACTACGGCTGTTTCACAAAAAATTATTCATCAAAAACCAAAAACGCGTAAAAATGTAACTTTTTTAAATTATTATTTTGGGTAATTTTGGGGTTAATGCGCAACCGGAAGATATTAACTGACCAAAACAAAATCAAAGCACAATGGTTTAAGGCTATATTAGTAAACGTTACAAACTATTGCATTACGAAAACATCTAATTCAAAAAATTAAACAAAAAATCGCAAAAATGATGTTTTTTCATATTTTGTCAAAGTTTAGGCCCTAGGCACGACCGGAAGATATTAATCGATTTCGATAATTTTTTTTCCTCCTTTTTATTCCTCGTTTTGTCTTCATAATTATAAGCTTTTCCGCGCGAAAAAACTATGAAAACATTTCATTCAAAATTTTTTCAAAAAAATCGAAAAAATGAAGTTTTTTTCATATTTTGTCAAATTTTAGGCCTTATGCGTGATCGGAAGATATCAATGGATTTCGATAAATTTTTTTCCTTCTTTTTGTCTTTACAATTAGCTACTTTTCCGCACTATTACATTTCGAAAACATCCAATTCAAAAATTTAAAAAAAAAATCTCAAAAATGAAGTTTTTTTCATTTTTTGTCAAATTTTAGGTTTTATGCGCGATCGGAAGATATCAACCGATTTCGATAATTTTTTTTTCTTTCTTTTTGTCTTTTAAATTCGCAACTTTTCCGCGCTATTACAAATTCGAAATAAAAAAAAGTGTTTTTTCGGCCCACTCTACCCCACATTACTTCCTTTTACGTCTAAATTTCTTGGTAGATGCCTTAAGTGTTAAAATGGTGCTTGGAGTGAGCCAGAAAACAATTCAAACATCTACATCCCTAGTTTGCCACGAAACAATGCAAAAAAATTTTTTTACAATGATCAATTTTCTAAATATCGCTGATTTTAACATCATTCAGTGAATGTTTCACAAAATATCGCCAATAGCGCCAAATTGAACCCAAATTCAAAAATAATGTTTTAAGCCAAACTTGTCGCCAACTTGACTATGTGTCACCAATTTGGCGTTAAACACTTGGCGATCAAAAACTTGACGATATATCGCAAGTGGTCGCGCCAATTCATATCATTTAAGTCTGCATTGAAATTAACACTGATTTACCCCCAAAAAGGGGTAAAACACCTCCTTGGTATCATTCTAATCCCCCCCCCTAAGGGGAGGTGCACAACTTGACCACCCTCAGAGCCTACATACCGAACTAAAAGCTTCCACGCCACATAGTTTTTTGAGTTCTGCGACACACACACATAGGCACACACATAGGCACACACATACGCACATACAAACGTACATACAGACATCACGAGAAAACTCTTCGTAATTAACTCGGGGGTGGTCGAAAGGATCTTTTGGTTGGTTGCGTTATAATCCCCCCCCCCTCGTGGGCACCCCTGATTAACACAATCGTGATTATTCTTAATTTTATTGATAAAGCTTTATTTAAACAAAATTCCGCATTATCTCTGGATTTGTATATTTTAAGCTATATTCCAATTCAAAGTACATGTTCTGTCAATATGGGTTGATACATTCCATTGCAAATATATTTACATTTCGCGATTTCATCAGTTTATATTTATCAATAGCGTTACAGTGAACTCTCACTTATACGCCGGCCCAAGTGACCAACAGAAAAAGGAGCATAAGTGAAACAGACGTATAAGTGAAAAAGCCTATTTAATGGACTAAAACGCAACATAGTTTCTAATGAGAGAATGAATAAGAATATTTCTATAGAAACGGGACATACTACCACAGTTTGGCAATTACTGTAACGTACCTACAGTGATAAAGAGAAAACAAAAATTGTAGCATAATTACAAACTGTTCCCTTTACACTGAAGTGACAAAAGTCATGGGATACCTCTTAATATCGTGTCGGCCCTCCTTTTGCCCGGCGAAGTGCAACAACTCGACGTGGCATGGACTCAACAAGTCGTTGGAAGTCTTCTGCAGGAATATTGAGCCATGCTGTCTCGATAGACGTCCATAATTGTGAAAGCGTTGATGGGGCAGGATTTTGGGCACGAACAGACCTCTCGATGGTGTCCCATAAATGCTCAATGGGATTCATGTCGGGCGATCTAGGTGGCCAAATCATTCGTTGGAATTGTCCAGAATTTTCTTCAAACCAATTGCGAACAGTTGTGGCCCGGTGACATGGCGCATTGTCATCCATAAAAATCCCATCGTTGTTTGGGTACATGAAGTCCATGAATGGCTGCAAGTGATCTCCAAGTAGCTGCACATAAGCATTTCCAGTCAATGTTCGGTCCAGTCGCACTAGAGGACCAAGTCCATGCCATGAAAAAACAGCCCACACCATTACGGAGCCACCACCAGCTTGAACAGTGCCTTGCTGACAGTTTGGGTCCATGGCTTCGTGGGGTCTGCGCCACACTCGAACCCTACCATCGGCTCTTACCAGCTGAAATCGTGACTCATCGGACCAGGCCACGGTTTTCCATTCATCTAGGGACCAACCGATATGCTCACGTGCCCACGAGAGTCGCTGCAAGCGATGTCGTTCTGTCAGTAAAGGCACTCGAGTCGGTCTTCTGCTGGAATAGCCCAAGAAATCCAAATTTCTCCGCACAGTTCTAGCAGACACGTCCATTGTACGTCCCACATTGATTTCTACGGTGATTTGACGCAGTGTTGCTTGTCTGTTAGAATTTACGACTCTTTGCAGACGTCGCCGGTCTCGATCTTTAAGTGCAGGCGGTCGACCACTGCGCTGTCCATGGTGGGATGTTATGCCTGAAATTTCATACTCTCGGCACACTCTTGACACAGTGGATCTGGGAATGTTGAATTCTCTAACGATTTCCGAAATGGCATGACCCATGCGTCTAGCTCCAACTAACATTCCGCGTTCAAAGTCTGTTAATTCACGTCGTGCGGTCATCATCACGTTAAAACCTCTTCACATGAATAACTTGAACAGAAATGAAAGCTCTGTAAAAGTACTGCGCATTTATACCTGTTCTATGCGATGCTACTGCCATCTGAAAATTTGCATATTGCTATCCCATGACTTTTGTCACTTCAGTGTAAAACGATGCATAATAGATAATTGTCCCTCTCCGAATTCTAGTTCATGCGGAAAAAATGCCTTCTCTGAGCAATAAAGGCGAAAAATTAAAGAGGAAAGTGAAGAAAAATGCTAATTTTTTAAGGAAAATATATTAAATTTTTACATTTTAGAGAAAATTCGGCGTATAAGTGAAATACTTATCTTTAGAGCGACGCATAAATGAATGATATTATAATTATTTTGCTATGGAATGTGCTGGGACCATTTAAAATCGTCGTATAAGTGAAAAAAGAGCATAAAGGAGGCGGCGTAAGAGTTCATTCTATTTAAATTAAACTCTTATGCTTCTATTTTCGTTTAATATCGGTCTAAAAATTGCCGCAATGTGGAAATAGATTTTTGCTCTAGCAGGAGTCGTTTATAAATTGTGTCAGGTTTGAGGGGAGTGGAGAAATTTTCAAAGTTTGTGAAGAGGGAGAGGGAGAAGGTAACAAGAAGTGTGACAATATAAATTTCGGTTGAAATGAAACATTTTATTACGATATGTTTATGCAACACAAGTTTTATGAAACTTCTTTTTAAAGCTTATTGTTCCGGCTATTGGCGAAAAATATAATCACTTCTATTTTTACTTCCTTTTACGTAGTAAAGGAAGTATTGTGATCGCAAGAAAAAAATCACTCAAATTTGGGTATAAATTTTGATTTTGCTCACCCCCGAATGAATGTTCAGTAGTTTTTTCGACCTGTCAGCACGTGCATGTGTACCTACCAACATATAAACAGCCGATAAATCCTTTTCAACCACCCCCGTTAATTACGACGAGTTTTCTCGTGACGTCTGTATATACGTACGTATGTGCGTATGTATGTAAGTATGTCACATAACTCAAAAACTATATGCCGTAGAAGCTTCTAGTTTGGTATGTAGGCTCTGAGGATGGTCTAGTCGTGCACCTCCCCTTGTGGTTGCATTCGAATATTCCCAAGGGGTTGTTCTACCCCTTTTTTGGGGTAAATCAGTGTTAATTTCAATGCAGACTCAAGTGATATGAATTGGCGCGACCACTTGGCGATATGTCGCCAAGCTTTTGGTCGCCAAGTGTTTGATGCCAACTTGGCGACAAATTTGGCGAAAAAGATTATTTTTTGACTTTTTGTTCAACTTGGCGCTATTGGCGATATTTTGTGAAAAATTCGCTGAATGATGTTAAAATTGGCAATATTTAGAAAATTAACCATTGTAAATGGTGTGTGTCAAAAAAATAAAAACGTTTTCTTTTCTGTTTTTTATTTAGCATTACTTCAATGAATAGCATCCGTAAACAAAGATGTGGTGACTCGCTGTAATAGACATTGCGTTAGAAATACGAAGATCGTAGAATCGACCCTGCTATGGGTTTTGTCGCAATTGGTTGGCTTTTTTCACCGATTAATTTTGATCTAAATTTCCAAGAATATTTTATCTAAACTTATTGCAGGATTTTAAAACAGCTGTAATAGTGCATTAAAATCGAAAAAGACGAAGGATTATTTTTGCATAGTAATTCATCATTAATGGTATATCTTCTAGGTGCCCGTTCTTTTTCTGCTATTCTCTTGATACTTCAAAAAACCACGAAACAGTGGTGCATCCAGAATTACTCCCTTGGAGGGGCTTGGTGGTTCTCCTTCAGAAGTTTGGAGAAAAAAACTAAAGCTATTCTTGGTGAAATTAAGAAGGAGGATAGGGGGCTATCTTTCGGCAAACTTCCACATGTCAAGTCCAATAAACACAATTTTAAGCAGTTTGGTTCCATCAAAGGGGTTCATCTTCATAATTCTGGGAGGGGCTTAAGTCCCTTAGCTCCCCCCGTGGGTGCGCCACTGCCGCACAGTGGTTAGAGGGCGGAAAAAATAGGCATTTCAAAGTTTGAACATAAAAAAATTTTAATGCCGTAATTACTTAGCCCTTTAGTTGTAGTAACATATGCCATAATATTTATTTGAAAAAAAAAAATGCATATTACAGAAAAAAGGTCAAGAATGTTGAAAAATTACGTTTTTAATTACTTTTGGACGTGACCCTATATTGCAGTTTTAATTCACACGGTCAGTAATCCGAACTTGAATTTATAAACATTCATTTCACATTGGTCTTTCACACCTATAGGATGCATATTACACCAGAAATAATAATTAAAAAAAAAATTAAAATTTAAAATTATCTGAAATGAAAAAAAAAAGCAATTGCGAAAAAGTACTATATTGAGGCATATACTTTTATCGGCGGCTTCCGGTGAGCTTAAAATTATATTGGCTTTTGAACCTCCCTGTAACTAAACAAAAACATTTTAGCTGCGACCACCTGCGACTGTGGGCATGGCAGATGTTTTCATTTTAATCTCACTATTTACAAAAACCAATATAGTAAACTAAAAAAGCTTAAAAATAACATGTCGTGGTATAACGGGGACAAACTGATTTTTAGCAAAGAGATTGGCCATCAAGTTGACTTATTAAAAAAAAATCTGCATCTCAAAGCCAGATTAACGTAAGTCACACTACTTCTCAAGGAGAGCAATCTGCACTCAAGGGATTTTTTGCGCTTTTTCCACGTTTCGAACCACTGTGTGCCGCGAAAGTAAGGCATCATTTCTTTTCTTTTAAATCGGCGAAAAATGAGTTCATACTTTGCGCCTGTTTTTCAAAAATTACTATTCAAAAAAAAAAAAAAAAAAAACAACGAATTTTGGAATTACTGCTGTCAAGCGCAAATACTCCGCGAGAGTCATATAGCCAATTATATTTTCTCTATCTAGGATCGAAAGTTGGCATGCTAGATGGCAAAAGGCTGTTGATAACGAGGATAATTAAACCGTTTATTTAAAAAACCGGTCAATATAGACATATTTCTCAAAACTGAATTATTACTGTCATGTAATTCTTTCGGGGTGAATGCACATTTTAGTACAAATACACACCAAGAACGGTGTTTTTATAATAGAAGGGCAACACGCTAAATTGCGGCCTTAGTGCAAAAACCAGTGAACAGGCGTCTATTAGCTGGTTTTTGCACTAAAATAGCATTTTTTTTTGTTCCGTTGGTATTATTGGTCTGCGTTGTTCATGGACTTTCATTCTTTAAATGTAGCGGAGACTTTGGTACCATAAAAATGGTTTATTAAAAGGGTTGATAGAATTTATACCCAAGATGAATATAGTGGACTAGTTTTGAAGGCTAGTAAAACATCGTTTTACCTTCCATAAAGTTACACTGAAAGATGTTCTTAATTTCAAAACGTGGCGGCCAGGGTATTATAAATAATTACTAACTCAGAGATGAAACCTAAGGAATAGGTATTCCTACAAATCAAAAAGATGTTTTCAAAATATGAACTTATAAACCGTTCATTTACGATATGAGAAGTCCAGGAAGATGGTAAAGCCACATATTGATAAATTCGCTGACCCTACAGTTTTAATTGCGGAAAAACAAAATCCTCTAGAATTTCCTACTGAAAGTGCATATGATGGCCGAGGTGAAAAAAAGAATTTTTTTCTTGATATATTTTCTTGCATATTTACGCTCAACCTTATCTTCTGATTTATGTCTTGGTTTGGTTTTTTTTCTTTTGTCGTTATTATTATCGGTTCCTATTAATGTAAAGAAAATTCTGGATTTAAAAATCTCAAACAATATCTAGTTGGGTATGAAGATTTCTAAACCAACATTTGAATTAACCGAAAACTGATATTGAGAGCATAGCCAAAATGGTTTAAAAAAATGAATAGTTATCTCTCCAGGAGCCAAAATATAACAAAAAATATCGTAGATAATAATGTAATTAGTGTTAAATAAAAAAGTAATGTTTTAACCTAACAGTTTTACTTACGACAAATTTGTCCGTTGACTGGTTTTTGAAATAAACTGTTCAATTACTTCGATGTTTAAAACTAAAAACTTAAAATAAAAAATCTGGTATGGACCCCACACTACTTCCTTTTACGTGTAAATTTCTTAGTAGTTGCCTTAAGTGTTAAAAAAAATGCTTGGAGTGAGCAAGGTGAGCATTCAAATATTTACTCCCCTAATATACCACGAAACAATGCAAAAAATATTTTACAATGGTTATTTTTCTAAATATTGCCGATTTTAAGATTATTCAGTAAATTTTTCGCAAAATATCGCCAATAGCGCCAAGTTGAACCCAAATTCAAAGAATAATTTTTTCGCCAAATTTGTCGCCAATTTGGCGATATGTCGCCAAGTTGGCGTCAAACACTTGGCGACCAAAAGCTTGGCGACATGTCGCCAAGTGGTGGCGCCAATTCATATCACTTGAATCTGTATTGAAATTAACATTGATTTACTCCAAAAAAGGGGTAAAAGACCCCTTTGGGAACATTCGAATGCAATCACAAGGGGAGGTGCACAACTAGACCCCCCTCAGAGCCTACATACCAAGCTAGAAGTTTCTACGGCATATAGTTTTTGAGTTATGCGAGCCACATACGCACATACATCCGCACATACACCCGCACATACATCCGCACATACATCCGCACATACGTACATACAGACGTCACGAGAAAACTCGTCGTAATTTACTCGGGGGTGGTCGAAATTGATTTTTCGGCTGTTTGTATGTTGTTAGGTACATATGCACGTGCTGACAGGTCGAAAAAACTACGCGACATTCATTCAGGGGTGAGCAAAGTCAAAATTTAGACTGAAATTTGAGTGAAATTTTTTTCGTGATCACAATACTTCCTTTACTACGTAAAAGGAAGTAAAAAAAGTATGAATAACATTTCTTTCCCAGTCTACTACCCCCGAACTACTGCGCGCAAGAAAGCCGAGATAAATTCTGTAAATATGTTTTCTTTGCAAGAGTAGTGTCAATGCACGCAAAGCAATCTGATCTCGTTACGTTGTCGAGATATAATTGAAGGGATTGGGCGATGAAGAGGTTATGTGACAAAACAGAAATTGCGAGAAAGAAAATTCAAAGTTTTACTGTTGTAGTTTTTTTGTTTTCTGGTCTTGTTGTTGGTGTGCGTATGAAATTGGTCTAATGACATCTACTTTTCGATGTGCCAAGTTTTATTTGCTTACATGTATCCATTGCTTGCCATTGTCCAGAGAGTTTATTTTTTGCTTCCTTTTACGTAGTAAAGGAAGTATTGTGATCGCGAAAAAAAAAATCACTCAAATTTGAGTCTAAATTTTGATTTTGCTCACCCCCGAATGAATGTTCAGTAGTTTTTTCGACCTGCCAGCACGTGCCTATGTACCTACCAACATATAAGCAACCAAAAAATTCTTTTCAACCACCCCCGAGTTAATTACGACGAGTTTTCTCGTGACGTCTGTATGTACGTATGTGCGGATGTGGGTCGCATAACTCAAAAACTATATGATGCCGTAGAAGCTTCTGGCTTGGTATGTAGGCTCTGAGGATGGTCTAGTTGTGCACCTCCCCTTGTGGTTGCATTCGAATGTTCCCAAGGTGGTGTTTTACCCCTTTTTTGGTTCAACTTGGCGCTATTGGCGATATTTTGCGAAAAATTCACTGAATGATCTTAAAATCAGCAATATTTAGAAAATTCACCATTGTAAAATATTTTTTGCATCGTTTCGTGGCAGATTAGGGGAGTAAATATTTGAATTGTTACCTTGCTCACTCCAAGCACTTTTTTTAACACTTAAGGCAACTACTAAGAAATTTACACGTAAAAGGAAGTAGTGTGGGGTCCATATCCGATTTTTTTTTAAATGCAACATAGCCCCTTCATCCTCCAAACCCTTCAATAATGTATATAGTTTTATTGGAATGACGTGATGTTCACGAAAAATTGAACTCATATTTGAAGCTATAGTTTGATGTTTCAATAAAGAACAAACCTTTTTTTTTTTTTTCGCTTTAACGCTCATCACATTGCTGAAAATATACTGAGACGGACAACTTTAGGGCTGAGTACAAGGAAGAAACTTACTTTCTTAAACAACTTCTAATCACATTTGAGTATTGAATAGGAGAAAACCAGAAAAACTTGATCAGTCTTAACGCTAGGATTTTAAGAGAACTCCACACTCCTTAAGAGAACTCAGTGATACAGGACTGTCTGACGTCATATGCTCTATAAAACGCATCCTTCAGACCAAACATCGTAAACACGTGTAGTAGAGCCTGTGACGTCATGACAGCTTGCACCACTGATATCTATTTTAACATGTTGACTGCCAAGTGACGGAAAATTCATAGCATATGAGCTGTACTAAAAACAGTATACCTATCAGCCAATTTTGGTTTACTGGTACCTCCTCAGAAGCCAAATATCCATATTAATGTCAGTGCACTACACATAAATTCAAATATGTACAAAAACGGTAAATCTATTACCTGCGAGATAACTCAGTTGATTTTGTCCGGTAAAATGACATTCTATGTGTTATCCTGTGGTCAGGCCGTCAACATGTTAACATTTGAAGCTTTATCCAGCATATCACAACGACCCCTGAACGTTTCTCAAAATAGCCATTGGAGATTTCGGAATCAAAACCGAGGTCCTTCCGGTTTTAAAACCTTGAGCGAAGTTTGCCACTATTGTAAAAAAGTAAGTGATATCTGATATGTGTGTATGTAGGGGTGTCCCAATGGGAGATCAGGGGAGGCCGCTGTGACCGCCCCCCCCCCCCCAAAAAAAAAAACTTTACTTATTCGCCAAATTTTGCAGACGATTTAGTGATTTTGAGTAAAATATTGCAAAATTTAGATTCTCTCTTCGTTATTTTAATTGTTTTTGGAATTGTTTCTGAAACCACTAGGGTACCCAAGCCCGAGTAGACACATTTACCCGATTTAAGGCGGAATAAGTACGGCTTCTGTTTTAAAGAGCACCATTAAGGTGGAAGTCCGATTTAGCTTAGAGCGCTCTGTTCTTTTGATCCAGACCAAGAGCCGAGCAAACCTCAGGTCTAGTACCCCCAGAGGTATCGTTTCGCTTGGAGGACTTTGTGACCACGACCCTTATTTTACGTCGTTCAGCCACCATTAGTAACGACGGTGGATCCTTGATCGGCTAGGATCAAACTCAGGACCCTCCGGTTACGAGCTCAAAGCCTCACCGATCGGGCTAACACGGCCCTAAATTGTGTTTAATGATCCCAATGAATCTTATTATTAGATATTTTGCATGAAAGAGTTATGCATGCTCGTATTTTATGATCCTGCAAAGTTAAAATTTCATTTAGCAAATTGAGAACACCCCCCCCCCCAAAAAAAAAATCAATTCGATGTGCCCCTGAGTTTATGTGTGGGGTGTGAGTGCGTGTTGAGGTTCGTTACATGTTTTCCAAATACACCAACTGGAACTCGATAGTTCAATTTTGTACATCCACAATTGACTTTCTGTAAGCAACTTTATTTGAAATGATGTGACAGAATACATTTCTTGACGTTCAGGCAAAACTATGCTCTATAAAACTTAAACTGAGAAACAATTAAATCAAAATATAACAGACACATTGGCTAAGTTGCTTCTTGGTTTCTTCTTGATTCCATGAAGATTTTTGAATCCCATATTTGACAAAATATTTAGCATATTCACGAACAAGATATAGAAAAGAAAAACGGAAAAGAACGTTTTAAAGTGACGTAATAATGATTCAGAAGACCAATCTTCGCATTGAAGTTTCACTACAAATGTCAAACTGGAGTAAAACAAGCCACTAAATATCGTGGTTATCCGAAATCTACGAGAATCATAGTGCTTTATTATGGAAGAACCTCTGGTTTCTGGTTTTCGAATCATTGCCTATAAAATCAATAGAAAAAAAAAGTTTTGTAGTACACTTTTAAAAGTTATAACTTTATTTAAAAAAAAAATATTATTGAATTCAGCTGATACTGTTATGATATCTGACAGCATATTTATTTGATTGTGGATTATCACTGAAGTACTTTCGTTAAGCAACCCTCACATGGTTGCACTAAGGCCCCTATAGTAAAAGCCCCCCCCCCCCTCAGTTATAGGGGCTCTAGGTTGCACTACTGGGGAATATGACGTCAGAAAGACACAATGCAAAAAATAAACTTGTTTTTACAGTATATTACTGGGGATAAAGGCTCCGGTTTAAAACTGTAAAATGCACAGTAATAAACCGCAAAGTTTGGAATTTTACACCTTATTATTGTAGAGCAGCTATTTCACTGTTTATTACTACAATTTTTCAGTTTATTTCCACAAAATTAGATGTATTATATCGTAAAAACAACAGTATAATACTGGCAGCAGAGGTTCCAGTTTAAAACTGTAAAGTGCACTGTAATAAACAGTAAAATTAGTCAAGCACCTCCATCCTTGCCCATAGGTATCGCGCCCTTGCCACCATCTCTCCGTGGCATAACTGTAGCGTTGTCTACTAAAAGGATCGCTTATGTGGTTAATGCGACAACAGTACCATTAAGTTTAATCACATTTAAAAGACATTTCTAATAAAGATTTTATTTCTGGAAATCAAGCTAATTTGGAGCATTTTACATGAGGTACAGAAGAAATACATTTGACGTAGCATAATATGTATGTATTATAAACTAACATGCATAGATTTAATATCACACAATACTGGAAAGAAATTTTCAACGAAATGCAAAACAATATGAGATTTAAAAGCATAGAAGACAAGAGCTTTCTGTCATTTTTATGATCGAAATAGTTCGAAAACAATATAACGATAGAATAGGCAAAAGTTGCCAATCCAAGAAATGCACTGCACTCTTTTTCAACTTCTTCCATTTCCAAGATTGGGCAATCACCTTCTGTTAAAGGCAAGTTTTATAATGAAACTCCTAAAGAAAAACAAATCACACGTATTTCTCGTTTTCTTAAAAAATCGATACATTTAAATGATTATAGCTAATAATACAGATTGATTACTTTCAACATTCAGTTAAAAAAATGATTGAGATATCTACGAAATATCTACTTACATTTAAATGTCTATGACAGAAAATTATAAAGCGGAATACAAAACAATTATGTCTGTGAAATTCATTAAAAGCCGTTAGGCGTATTTTTTACTTTTACATATAAATTAATGTTGAATAAACATAATAGAATCGATTAAGATCTATTTTGGTAAAATAGAACAAAATTATAGGTTAAAAAAATGGAAACACTTATTAGCGTCAATTTGAAATTTTCTGAGGGAGAAACATTATCATTTCACCCTCAGTTATAACTCTAACATCACCTACATCAAACTAATAAAAAGGGTAGCTATTTCTATTCTTTCCATCAAATTTTGCAGTATTTTTTTTCATTTGTATCATATTTTAAAATTAGACGTTGATAATGCGTTATGGTTTTCTTTGATGCAAGTTTCACAAGTACATAATTACCAGCTAGTTGCAGTTTTTGTTGCTGAACCATCAATTTTTTCTAGGTCTCCATAATTGTCTTTCATTTCATCGTAGAAATTGTTTCATCAAAACTGCTTTTCATTTTGAAATCATCATTATTATGTGGGGGCCCACTTCCACCATAGCGAGGGGACCCACTTACCCTAATAGAGAAAAACCACGGGGTAAGAGGGAACCCTCTCCTTAAACGCTTATTAATAATACTTTGCAAAAAAATTCTTATTGCAATGTGTACTTTAGGTTAAACTCTACAAGAAAACTTGATGAACATAGAAAAAATAATAAAAACCAACATTGAAACACTTCTTCGAAAAATGTTGCTTGAACTCGCAAAAAAAAATTTTTTTTTTGGAATTTTTTTTGACATAAATTATATGATCCAAAAAAAAAGTTCCATGAAACCCAAATATATGCAAAAGCAATCACTGTGATGAAATATGACACGATCAGTACAAAAAAGTATAAAAACCATATGCGCCTTTCAGTTTTAAGGGGGGTGGCTCCCTTACCCGAACCAACCCTACTATAAAGTTGTCTTGCCATCTGGAGTTGCTATGAGTACAACATAACTTAAAACATTTCCTCGTATCAGTTACCGATTGGCTGTACTTTCCTTTTCGTATCATAAAAAAAGTATTTTCACAAATGGAATCATGAGAACAGGGCCTGATTAAGATATTATTGGGCCATAGGCCAAATACTTTTTATGGCCCCCTGTACTTTGGATTTGTAATTTTGGGCAGCGGATAAAACAATTTTAGCCATTTGAGGGCCCTAGGCCACGGCCTAGTTGGTCTATTTAGTAATCTAGCCCTGCATGTGAGTTGTTGGGTCAGCACAAAATGTGACATGAGTGCTGTCACTGTAGCTGTAAAAACTTTTGTCACTGTCGGCTCCAGTGAAATTAATATTTACTTCGAAACTAGAACTAGGGAGCTTAATTAGTGTAATTTTAGTGAAGGGGAAAGATGAAAGCCAAACACAGAGTACGAGGGCGTGATCATTAAATTACGTTCAGCTAGTGATATGCGTTCTGTGAGGGGGAAAAAAATGTTGTAAGTAGGGATGCACCGATAAGCAAATTAGCCGATAAATAAGAAACTAAATACAAAAACTTACTTTATCCAGTCTCTTCTCTCAAACTGAAATGTTTGATTTTTTAACAATTTTTATCAGCTAAAATGTATTCATAGTGAGAATTTCCTCTCCTTTTAAAAACTACCGATTACCGATTAATCGGTTGTTGATAATCGGCCGATTAATCGGCTGAGCCGATTAAAGATAAGGATGTTTGCTTTTAATACTACCAATTTTACAATCCCTGTTCTTTCTCTCTTACATAATTCCGAGTTCAGAAATAGTAAGTAATTTATTTCTGAGAGAATTTTTTTTTCCATTTTCCTAATTTTCACAAAGTAATTTTAAAGTTTTATCAAATTTCTAAGAACCAATTTTCATATTTTTGTCAATAATATTACATGAACGCATCGTTAATTATGTTAATTGGACATAAAAATGCAAAAAAAGAGGAGGGGGTGTCTGTGGGGGAGCACTTCAATTTCGGAGTAATTTTAATTTAAATTTTTAATAATTAGTAGCAATTTAAATCAAGACTTTTATTCTTTGTGAAAATTGGAGGTTATCTAAAAGCACTGAGCTAAGGAGAAAACTATAGCCACATGAAAAATGTTGCAACATTGTCAATGTGCATATTTATTCAAAGTAGGAGAATTACTTTATTAAAAATGTTATATCATCTGTGCTATTGCAACTTGTGCAACTAGGGCTATTAGTACTCTTAAAAAATTTATTCATCATAGTTTCTTAGTGAATGCATAATTTAAAGAATAATATTTAAAAATATTTTTTCAGTCGATGGATCGGCCCAATTTTGCCGATTATTAATAATCGGCAAAGTGGCCGATTAATCGGTGCATCCCTAGTTGTAAGTAAACAGTGGTTTCTCTCGTATTTCTTTTTAGTTTTTAAAGTTATCGTATTACAATCTTCGTGGAAAATATTTTTCTAGTTAATTACAATGAACTCAAGTTTGTTATTTACTTTTCATAAATAAGAAACTAATTATAAAAACTTACTCTATCGAGTCTTCTCTCAAACTGAAATCTGTTTGATTTTTTAACAATTTTTATCAGCTAAAATGCATTCATAGGGATAATTTCCCCTCCTTTTAAAAACTCCCGAGTCATCTAAATTTTTTAAATGTGATTTCCAGATAGAACAGACTGGCTCAGATCACTAACAGATAAAAAAATACATACATTTTTGCTTATAAGCGCGTTTCCCGACTTCTGTGTAAACAATTTTAAGAAAACTGAATCATAGAATGGGATGTAAAATAGGTGTGTTAATCAACTTCTAGCAGTAAATAATTAAATTGTAGTTTAAAAAACTAAAATATACGCTTTTAGAGTTAATCAAACTACATGCACTTATAATACATCAAAATGAAACATAGTTTAGCCTTTAGTGCTAATAATAGTATTGAATATATTACTTTTAAATTTGCATAGAATGTGAATTTTATCGTTTATTCAGAGTTATATACACACATACAAACAAACTCACATGTGACATACACACATACAAACAAACTCACATGTGAGACTAACGAAAGCATATTAAAAAGTTGTATATTAGCATTTTAAATATTCATTCTTCTTTTTAACCCTCAACGCAACAAGGAAGGAGTTATACGTTTGATAAGTTCATGTATGTGTGCATATGTCTGGCACTGTAGAGCCTGAACGGACAGATTGGTTTTGATCGATTTGACAAGTAAAGTTTTTTTCAAAATTTTTTAAAAAAGTTCAAGTGAAGGTGACGTCATAGGGCTGATTGGATTTTTCGCTCTTCGATTGTGAGAACCGATAGAGTGAGGAGCTTTTCGTAACAGAACGAGTGGAAACAGATTCCCGTCCCCCTGCTGTTCATTACGGTTGCCATAATAGGCAAATCTCCCCAAATATTGCATTTCTAAAACTTTAAATATCGTTTTCTCTGCAAAAGGTCAAAAACCACTCCGGTGGTAAATTATTTGATTGCCCTTTGACTAATCCAATCTTTATAGTGAATTAATAGACCTAAACTAATTGAAAACAGAAGGAAAAAAAACTCTACAGTGAAAAGCTCGTATGGCTACAATACTATTTTCTATGAGCCTGAGAAAAGAAGCCCCATGACATCACTGGTTTCGTTTCTCAAGGCGCGCTTTTTGCTCGTGGGGCTTTTGAAAATTCAATAAAAACCCATAGTGTTTTAAAATTCGGCGATTTGTAATTTTTTTACCAATATCTAGTTGTCAAAATAGGAATATTTAATGGGTTGTTACTTCCCTATTCTTTTGATCGAGAGTGTTCTTAGCTACGTCTCGTCTTCGTATGACATTAACGAAGATATTAACTAAAAACCTTGAAAATTAGTTTTTCGTGATTTTCGCGGTTAAAATACTTGAACATTAAACAAATAGTACTAAAAGAATTTTCCCCGTACGATAGAGCGTGTTTAGAACTTCCCTGTTACACAGAACTCGAATTATAGCCTTTTTTTGTGTTAGCAGATTTTAAATGCAACTAAATCCTTTATTCAAGTGATTGGTAACCGATTTCATGGTTGGTCGACAAGAAAAGAAAGCTCTACGATTAAAATGTTTTATCTACTGTCAGTTTCTATTTGGGCGATTCTCTGTAAACTCGTCATTTTCCATATAGAATCTGTTCGGTTTTTTTTTTTTTTTTTTTTGAAAAAAAAAAAAAAATGAATAAAGCAGTAGTATTTATCATTATAATACTACTGCTCAGAAAATGAATCGATTACTTTAGTTCGAAAGAAGGCCAACTGAAGTTTGTGTTTTCCTGATAAATCATGATAGGGGCTAAAGTCCCCTGATCACTAGGCAGGTGGCTGCGTATTTCCACTTTGTTGAGTAATATTTGCAAAATAATTAGAACATAATTAGTTACGAAACTACCTATAAATGTAGGCACAAATCGTAGACATAATAACCAATATGTTTCATAATTAAACTAATTAACGTTAATAAAACCACTTCATAGAGGACTGTTTTAGCGACGACCAAGATGCATACTTTCATCACAAATGTGGCTCTCAAACTAAAAAATGTGGAGTTTCTACATCGTTCTCGACAATTTCGGCAAATTCACATTGATCACTTTAAACTTCATGCCAAAAAACATTTGCAGGAATAACAGATTTTTTCTATTGCAGCTTTGAATTTGCGGCAGGGGACTGCTTGAAAAAACATCAGACAGATCTTACACAACAATTTTAAGTTTTAGAAATACGTAAGTAGACCTTATTTCATAAAAAAGATATAGTTGCATTATTGTATTTTTAGATATTAACTGCCAAATTTATGTAGTGTTAATAGATTTTTCAAAATATTGCCTTTAAGTGTTAGACTATACGATTGGGACATCCAGGAGACTGCTTTTGGTGCTTAGATAACTTCTAGAAAAAAAAATTAAATTGTTACCGCTCCAAATACAATTGGGCCACAGAGTATTAATGCTTTACTTGTATTAAGAGTGATAATTAGTTCATTACACTTTATTATTTTTAAAATTCAGTCCAAACAGCCAATTACGAGTTTACAGAGAATCGCCCATTTATTAACGAATAAAATTATTTGTAATTTATTTAAGTAAGACTTTTAAAAGGATTTTCAATATTACCCCAGCTTTTGCAACTAGCAAGCTTTGCTAGTTGTGATTATGTGTTTATGATCCTTGTTTTCAGAGGTTTTCATTGCACAATTGTTTTACTTCAATATTTCAGCTGTTTCTTTCCTGGACCTACATTTTTGTCCACCACTGTATCACATGCTTTCAATGCAGTTTTTTTTTTTTTTTTTTTTTTGTGTGTGTGTAGAACAAGAGAAACCTTTTTTGCCTGAAAGAAAGGGTCTTGTTCAAAGCATGTAGGCATATTCAAAAAAAAAAAAAAAAAAACACATAAAGTCTTTTAATCTGCCAAAGTCAGCTACAGTAATTCGAATTTGGTAATTATCTTGATGCTGCAAGAAAAATATCTTTTGTCTCAGAAATGAACATATGATTAAAATAAAGTTTTTTTCTTTTTTTTTGAAGGAAGTGATAGTCATCTTTTAGAAGTTTTAAATACATGTTAATAATGCCTGCTCTGCATTAAAGAATTTACGAACAGTGTCCAATACAAATATTAACATCAGAGTTTGAAACTGAAGTTGGTTAGAGTAGTTCAAGTTGTTTATGAAATGAAATTATAGATAATTTCTGCATTGACTATAATAAAAAAAGGTTTAAAAAGATTCAAAGAAGGAGATAACTTGGAAACTACTATTTTCATGTGTAATCATAAAATTCAACCAACTGCAGTTAATTTTCTTGCTTTACTTTATTTCTTAGATATTCACTTCTTCCCTAAAATTCTCCCATGTCTCCCAGAGGGAGTGTGCCTTCAGGTTGAGAACTCTTCTCATATTAAAAGTTTATTACACTTTGCAAGTGTAGGAAAGCCAAGGAATTCATTTAAAAAAAAGAACAATATTTTCAGTATTAGTTTGAATGTACGCACTGAAGCACATGCATTCAATTCTTTTTCGTTGTTAAAAAGATAGATTGTTTAACCCGTAACAGGAGACTTGCGGTCTCACAGACCGCTCAAACATCCACCCCTTCACCCCTAATACAGGCTGTGTCCAAATAAGTTGGTTTTCTCAATAAGCTTCTTGTTTTGAGACCTCAAACATCACCGTCTCATCAATATCTTTCAGCATGTGCATCTGGTTAAAATTTATTTGCATTCTTCAATAGCGGTCTGTGAGACCTCACCTCCCTTTCACTGTTACAATTTTCGGCAGTAGACCGTTTTGACATTAAGTGCGCAGATTGAATTTGTTTATCCAATCCGCTTTATGCGCATAGGATACAAAATATTCTAAATGATATTGGGAATTATTTCGAATGTTTCCAAATAATATGCATCAAATGTTTTATTGACGATGAATTCAGAATTAGTATTAGAAATACGATGCAATACACTGATAGTTAAGGTGCTGTCAAAATTTTCTAGTAGTATACTATACTCAATTTTCAGGTATTAAAATGCTCTGCACATGTACACTAATGAAAATAAAATTAAAAAAAATATTCATTTTTATTTGTTTAGTAAAATATTTATGACAACATATGCTTTTTCACGAAAAATCTTAAAGGCCTAGCAAAATGTCCTCGGAAAAGATATATTTTAATTCAAAATTAAAAAATGATTTTTTTTCCGAGTAAACAAAGTTCAAAGAACATCTACAAGAAATAACAGAATTATACCTTAATTACATGGTTTAAAAAAAAATAGAACATCAAGCGGTCTCTGAGACTGGGACGTGGTAGCCCGATCGGTAAGGCGTTGGACTAATGACCGGAGGGTTCTGGGTTTGATCCCAGCCGATCAAAGATCTACCGTGGTTCATTGAGGTGGCTGGGTGACGTTAAATAAGGGTCGTGGTCACAAAGTCCTCCAAGTGAAAAGAAACCTCTGGAGGTACTGGACCAGGGGTTTGCTCGGCCCTTGGTCTGGATCAAAAGAACAGAGTGCTCTTCAGAGCCCCATTCCAGTTAAACCATGAGTTGTAGTAGGTACAGGGGACCCTAGAGTGTGTGAGGTCTCTGAGACCTAACGCTCTATGTTACGTCCTACTTTTTCGCCTACCCTGTTACGGGTTAGTAGACCTACAATGAAATCATGTGTAGTCAACATCAAGTTCTTTTAGAAAAAGTGATCATAAAACACTCTCTCTCTCTCTCTCTCTCTGTAGAACAATGGGAAAAAATCAAGAAAATGAATGCAATATACGTTTTATTCCATTTTAATAATAACTAAATGTACAAGATGACAGTGTGAAAGTCAATCAGAAAACAATAAATTGAAAATTACTTAGCCATATAAAGATCCAAAAGTTACAAGTGAGTGACAGAAGTTGGAACTAACATATGTCTTAATATACATAAATATCAAGAATATGAAAGGAACCTAAACGGATGTAACATACACATACTTGTATTAATAAGTACAACTATTAGTAATATAGTTTTCTATCAATTAAAAGTTTAAAAAAAAAAAAAAAAACATTCTAAAATAACTGAGCCAAACTTCAGAGCAAAGAAATAAAAGCTGCTACAGTAATTTAGGATAACTTTAATTTAGGTTTCTTGAATTAGCAATACTTATTCTTTATTGATTACTGTTTTAGTGGATTTGACTTCAAAAGAGGCCATAGAAGGCCCTACGGAGGTTATATCAGTTTTCTATTTTTCAATCAAGTAAACAACACTGTTCACAGCTTACAGTATAATCCAATAATTCTGTACTGTTTAGAAGATACTTTTGAATGCTGATTTAAAGTTATTGATGTATCTTGTCCTATGCAGTAATATTCCATGAAATATAACAAGTTATAGAAAGCGTGTCACATTATAATATAAAACTAGGAAGTTAAAAAAATTGAGAAATTTTATTTTTCTGGTGCAAAATGGCACTACTTTTATTAAAATTATTTTACATCTTATAAATTGTCCGGTTCAGAGTTACACCCAGCGGCAGGATGACTTCATGAATCAGGTCAATAAATTTAATCTAAATGGTTTTCACAATTAGGAGTTCTAAAATATTCATAACTATAGAGCATTTCAGATCTTTTTACCCATTTTATGCAGATACATGTAATAACACTGAGGAACTATAATTGAGCTAGTTAAAATTAAGATAAAAAAAATTGTGCATCAAAGTTACTCTAAATGGCTGTATGTTAAGTGCAGTAAACAATTGAAAGATAAGGTTCATTTTATATACATTTAAGCATTCTTTAAGTTCATAATTTCTGGACATTGAAATTTAAAAATTGCTTCATAAATAACCTCTAAAATTATTTACTTCTCATTTACATGGAACCACATCTATTCGTCGCTAATTAAGTACACTTATAAATCATTTTTGAATATTGAGTTTGTTTTTAAAATCAAAACTAGAGTAATAATGGACGTTTTGATGAAGGGTAGTTCAAATTTTGAAGAAAATAGAAAATAATTATGCAGGAATAAGTTTCCTCTGAGCTATGTTCTTTGTTTCTGGCTTTAGGATTTCCTATTTGATTATTCTGTATGAAGAATAGTTAACAGATATCAAACAAGCATAATGCAGAGAACATAAATTGTTTACAGATTCACTTAAGGGAAAAAAAAAGGCCAGAAAGTCAGAAAATTTAGGAACCATGGTTTAAGAGTTAACTTCAGTGGCGTATTTGCCATGTCACAAATATGTTTTACTTCTTTATCAAAAACTTATAACTGGCTAGTTTTTTAATATGCATTCTTGATTATCTTTCTGAACATGAATCCTGTCTAAATTGTTCTTTAGGAGAATTTTCACTTATGAAGTGTTTAATATGATTTCAAAAGGACTTGCTTTTATGTTTTTGACAAACCTTAAATTATGGCAGTTTCTCGTGTAACTTAAAAATTTTCTTAACTTGTTTGAGAAAACTTTTATTCATGATGCTGCAAGAAATTTGAGAAAACATTATCAAGTAATTAAATATTAAATTACTTTACAGCTAATAATGTGAGTAAACATATTCATTCACCACTTGTATAAATGCAAAAAATTATAGCCCACAATAAAAGCTGTATGTTATATGTTATGTAACATGTGAATACAAAGAGTGAAATTCACAAATGAAACAAATGCAATACTTAGTTATATTCAAGACAATTGAATAAATCAAAATATGGCTGCACAAGATATTTCAAAAACTATACACGAATAAATTTCACACATAACTATCTTCAATATAGTGTATAGACCTGTTGAAAGGAAAATCTTAAAAAAACTACCTCTCAGTTTACTCTAATAAGGACTCGTTCAACTAATTGTTTATATTATGCTGTTATTTACTTATTTGAAACAAACTAAACATTAATATAAAGATAGATGAACAATAAATTTGTAGACTAAATAAATGCTCTTTTTTTTTATTATTATTACTCTTCTTCAGTCACATACTGGTACAAAATTGGATTGTCTAATTTTAATATAATTTAGAATTTAAAATTTTATATTTAACAACAATTTTTTACATAGAGATATATATGTTACACTATAATTACAAAACACAACAATATTACTATATCATTTCTTCATAAAGCACTTACATTTCCTTCGAAGAAGCTTGTGGCATTTAATCATAAGCGAGTGAAATATTTTTTTTTACTTATTGCATGTTACTATATAGAGAAAAATCTGTAAAGCTGACCACTCTTTTAAGTTGACCACCTGTTGAAGTTGACCACTTTTATCAGGAACGGAACTAGGCCTTCTTATATAATGAAGGAAAACATTTGCAACTTGACCACCTGTCTATTTTGACTACTAACAAACAGCAGCTTTGGTTTGGCGAATTGTGAAAAAACCCTTTATCAGTTGATCACTAGGTTATTTCATAAAACTTAATTCAATAAATTATTTTTTTTTTTAAACCTTTTCTAGAATATTTTTAATGCTGTGATACCAGATCAGCATTTTCTCAAATAGATGAAACAGCAGCATGAAGTTTATCTCTATATCAACTTTTGATGAAGGATTATATTATATTAAAACTTAAATTAGTTATGCCACAAATAATCAATCATACATTTTAGGAATACTTATGGATATTTATATTTCCATTAAAAAACATTGAGTTGGTGATAAGTCCCAGAAAATATGCCAAGCTTCAATAAGGAGTCATTGTGTTGAATGGTAGATTATCATGGTTACAAATGTATGTGAGATAAAGTAAAACTTGAGAATTTAAGTCATTTTTGACTGGTTATGAATTTTTAACAATCGTTAATGTCATGTAAGCAACTTTTCATAAGCAATAACCCATCTTTTTTGTTTTGATCGACAATTATAAAAAATTACCAGTCTGTAGAAAATTTTGAAGGGCTATAACAATTGCCAAACAAATAGAAAATTGAATTTGTGCTAATATTCAATTATAAAAAGCGTCACATATTACTAAAATACATAAATATACAGAAATTTTAAGTAATTTGAACTGCCTCAAAGTATTAAAGTCATGCCACATTAAATATAAAATCACAAAGCATGTACACTAATTCATTTGAAAAACAGTATAAAACCCATAACAATGGGCCTACCATATGAATAGCTAAGGTGACGGAAACTTTCACATTAAAATACAAACAAATTGTGATTTATCGACGGCAGTTTCATGTTTTTGCTTGTACTACTTTTAATGACTGAAAAGAAAAAAATCAATAAATACAAAACTTAAAAAGCAGCATGAATAAATATATCACAAACAATAGCAAAAACACAAACTACAATCTAATCTAAATAGCTAATTTTTAGATTTAGTTAAAAACTAACTACCTATCCTAAACAAAAAAGTTTACATGAAGTATTCGTTGAAATGGACATGGCAAAAGATAACCTCACAAAAAATTAACATAATAAGACAAAAGTCTTTAAACTACTTTTCAGTCTTAAATATTATACTTTTGCCCATTAATGAAGCAGTGTTAGCCTCCGAAAAAAGCTTCACCACTTAGTTTTGAAAAAAATATTAAGTTCAGTGTGCATTAAGTTCTAGGAAACTTCTAAATTCGTAAGTCAATTAAGTTCTAATTCTGACAAAGCATTTGTCATACCAAATTATAAAACACAGAAAACCAATAAAGACTAACGTGACAGTTAAGAAATAATTCAAACACATCTTACATTAGTAATGTTGACTCCAGTTAGTTTTGTAACTACGTGTGGTACTTTTGCAATGATATCTAAAACTTCTCCAGTCAATTTTGAGGCTCCAACATCTCCTTTTCCATCTGACACCATGACTACTTTATTGCACTGTGTAAGGGGAGCAGCAATTTCAGCAGCAAGCTAAAATGTGGGAGAGGAAAAAAAGAATAAATAAATGAATGAATAATGTTAAACTGCAAGATTTAACTAAAAATTTATTAAGTTCTGAAATACTTAAGAGGTAAACAAGAACAATTAAAGGCAATGTGTCTGTGCCTTAAAGTTAAGCATGATAAATAGAAAACAAAGAATTTTTCAAGATCTTGACTTAATCATTTTTTAATGTATTTTTTTTTTTCAGCATAATCCTACTTTCATGAGCTTCAAACTAAACAGTACCTTACAGTGAATAATTCAGGCACATTGAAAGGAAGAAAGAGTTTTAGCATTTTCACTTAAAAATTTTTTTTCTTATTTACAGATGAATAACTATTATGTTGAATTCTCATTTTTCAAAAAAAAAAAAAAAATCCAAAATTAGGAATGAAGCATTTATAGCATTACACAAATATGTTGTGATCAATGTTATTTATGCAAAATGTCATTGAAGAAACTTGGTCTACTCAAATTTATATTTATAATTAACTTATGGTTATGCATGATTTTACCTATTGTTTTTGTGGTAACATCAAAAGTTGTGTTTAAAAGTAGTATTGCTTGTGTTCAAAAAATAAAAGTAGTTTTCAACTTCCAGTTGCAGTTTTGAAGGTTGGTTCTATTTTTTTTCAAAAATGTTTTTTTTTTTTTTTTAAATTCTTTTTAGTACAGAGTTAGGAATAGTACTAACGATTTACATGAAAGTTATCATGAGTGCTTTTGACACAAAACATTTTTTAAAGACCATTTATGGTCGAACAAAAGTGCAGGTTTTAAGCTAGATCATCCCGTCTCTTAAAAAAAGAGTAAATAAAAAAAATCATCAATTTGGGTTCATTCAGTGGCGTAGCTACAGCTTCTGCCGCCCGGGGCGGTTCGTCAATTTGACGCCCCTTATTTAAACGTACATAGACTGTTTATTATTTAGCCTGAGCAACGAAGAGTGCTGGAAAATCGTATTCCTGGGTCAACAATTTAATCTAGTTACAGGATCATTGCTCTCCCACGATTTTCATCTCAAAAGAATCATACGCAAAAAAAGCAAATAGATTTTGAAAAAAAATCTAGAAATAATAACATTTTCGTATTAACAATTTCATCGACAAAATCTTCAGGAAAAGGAAATTAAATTTACTAGCAAGTAAAAGATCCGAGTTCATGGCTTATACATCGTTTGAAGAATCACAAAGCATTTTTCTTTATGAAAATAATTCCTTTTTCTAACAAACAGTAATGTAACCATTAGATATTTTAAAAGACATATCTAGAAATGCAAGTTGGTTCACTTTTTAACCGACTTCAAAAAAGGAGGAGGTTCTCAATTCAAAGCGTGTACTTTTTTTTTTTGTTGTTGTTGTTGTTGTTTGTTCGCACATAGCATCTGATCTACTGAACCGATTTGTACAATTTTTTTTAATCGATAGGAGATGGTGTAACTTAGGTACCATGTACTCATATGACGATATTTGTTCACTAAAAAAAAAGTTATTATGGAAAACAGTAAATTTCATTTTCATTTCCCCATTAAATGATTAAATTTTCAATCCATTGCTGCAAAAATTTGTTGTCTCGCAACAGCAATATTAATAGTAATCATGATGAAAATTTTGAACCAAGGCTTAACTAAATCTTACATGAAACTCATTAGCGGGCAACGTACGTAGTATATGTTAAAATCTTATGAACAACGAGAAACTAGAATTGCTTTGAAATATAAATTAGTTGACAAGCCGTTGATATTTAAATGGCTTTGATTAAGCTAGTACACAAATAAATACCAGAGAATAACAGAGTTTATTTTTTAGTGTCAATCGTGTAAAATTTTAGACGCGTTGATAGTTTCTTCTTTTTTTTTTTTCACAGTTTATTTTATGGAGCATTTACTTAAGAAAATTAGGTGAAGTTTCGTAATGGGGGAAATATTACATTATTTCATAAGTACACTTACACTAAAAAGAATAAACTAAAATAATTTTGGAAACAAATATAACCGACTTCAGTTGGAAATTGCTCTAAAAAGTTAAAAAAAAAAAATTTTTCTTGAACACCATCGAAACTACTTTTAAACATAAGTTTTGAGGTCGGCGCAAAAACGATATAGGTAAAATGATATTTAACCATATTTTGCCAACATTTTTCAGAGAAACTATTGAACATTAAAAGCAGAATATTTGTACCATTACACGAATGTGTGGTAATGAATGAAATGTATGCGAATGCTCTTAAAGAACCTGGATCCATTAAAATTTATACAGTTGAATTGTAGGTGCGTATTGTTTTATACATTGTTGCTATACATTGTTTTTGCGCCGACTTCAAAACTTATGTTTAAAAGTAGTCTCGATGGTGTTCAAAGAAAAAAAAATATTTTTTACTTTTTAGAGCAATTTCCAACTGAAGTCGGTTCTATTTTTTTCCAAAATTATTTTATAAAGCACGAACAACATTAAAAACATTAATGATCATAGCAAGTAGTTTTAGTTCATCCATTATATTAATGTTATATCGCATATCTTTTAATTAGTGAGC
Source organism: Uloborus plumipes (assembly GCA_038373865.1). NCBI lineage: Eukaryota > Metazoa > Arthropoda > Arachnida > Araneae > Uloboridae > Uloborus > Uloborus plumipes. The sequence goes on from JAXGGA010000223.1 coordinate 51,274, forward strand.
ATGAAATAAAATTAAACAAAAAGTTTATAATTTAAATGTTCTTCAATTATAAATTTAGAAATACATTTTTATCCAAGTCAGAACCAGAACTTATGGTTCTTACACGTTTTGTGGTATGGAATCGCAAAATAAGTATTATAAGTCATTTATTCGTTTGTTTACACGTCCATTTGATGAAAATTATTGTAAATCATTCAATAGAAAATCTTTCATAGTAAAAATATTGCATTTTTCTCTTTGCCCCATGGTTTTTTTAAAGTGGAAAATTTCCATCTTTTTTTGAAGATGCAAAATAACTGCCAAAAATGAAAAATAATATTTCAATGCAAGTTGTTATACAAAATACATTATTCAATCTTTATGTACAATAATTTTCAGAACAAATTTCCGATGCGTTCATTTTAAAATAGGTCCACTATCTTAACTATTTCACTTTACCCCACATTCCTCTACTTACTTTATTTGCAAAAAGTAAATTAAAAATTCCCACCAGATAACAGCAATCGAAACAACGGTGGAGACAGCATCTGCAATTTTTTTTTACCTTGTTTTTACTCCCCCCCCCCCTTAAAATTATTGTCTCAATCGCGCCCCAATTTTGCTTTTTTTTTTTTTAATTTTTATGCTTTATTTTTTCTTGCAAAGATTGTGCCTCGATGCCGCTCAAACTCTGCGTGGTTTTTGCCTACTTTTCCGTTAAAAATAAAAGAAAGACGAAAAAAGTATTAAAAGTGGCTTAATGCATCTAAAAAATATCGCCAAGTCCGAAAAAAAAGCCAAAAAGAAATAAAAAGGTAAAATGAATATCGAAAAATTAAAAATTTGAAAGTAGGGTATTGATATGGGGAATTTGTGTGTCGATCGGTCGGTCGGTCTGTCTGCCCCCCCCCCCCCTAATAACTTTTAAATGAACATTCCGATTTGAACAAACTTTTTTTTGTTGGGAAGATCTCAGCGAGTACAGCTCATTCCCATATTTGATTTTTCGATTTGAACAATTTTTGGTTCAATTTTGAACCGTTCAAATAACCTGTCCCGCGCTGCTAACTTTTGATTGAACAGTCCGATTTGAACAAACTTATTTTTGTTCGAAAGATCTTATCAAGGATACTTCATTCCCGTATTTACATTTCCGATTTGAACAATTTTTTGTTCAACATTGAACTGCTCAAGCAAGCTGTCACCCCTAATAACTTTTGAGTGAACAGTCCGATTTAAATAAACTTTTTTTTTTGTTCCAATTATCTCAGGAAGGATACTTCATTACCATATTTAAATTTTCAATTTGAACATTTTTTCGTTCAACATTGAACCGTTCAAGCAACCTTTCCCCACCTAATAACTTTTGAGTGAACCGTCCGAATGGAATAAACTTTTTTTTGTTTGAAAGATCTCGGAGAGGCTCATTCCCATATTTTGCTTTTTGATTTGAACCATTCTTCGTTCAATATTGAACCGTTCAGAAAAAAAATTTAACATTAGCGCCTACGGGGAATTTAAGTTGAATGTTGATCCTGAACTTAAAGTCGGATTTCCTCCAAACTAACTTTGTAAGAAAATGGTTTTGATAAATAATGTTTGTAAAGTACTTTTCTGAATAATCTTCTGTGAGGACTCTGATTCCGACTCCGACTCCGCGAACATAGCGGAAATGCAGGCTCAGAAAAAAAATGACTCACTGTGCAGACGATTTTTTGTTTATTTATTCATTTGTTTTATTTTGTTTATTATTGTTATATTTTTCTTTTTTTTCGGCAGACGATTTTTTTTTGTAACAAAAATTTTTCATTCACGAGGGCATTTTATTCTTTGTTTAAATTTAACAACTGGCAACGGATTAAAAGTGAAATTCGAGACATTTTATTAACGGACGAGTTTTTTTTTTCTTTTTTTTTTTCTTTCTTTGATAAAATGTGTTTTGATGCTCTTTGTACTTTTATTTATTTATTTATTTATTTTTGAAAACTATTGAGGATTTTTTCTACGGAAGAACTGCAACAGTTACATTCTTTAAAAGGTGCGACAAAACTTTATTTATTCGTTTATTTACTTTTTACGTGTCCATTTCATCTGATGAGAGGGGTATATTTTGCTTTTAGAAATCAGCATTAAGTGCTAAAAAGGTATGTTTGGCATACTTTTCAGTCTCAGATAATAAGAGAATAATGATCAGATGCTAGAATGCCGATGTCGATGTACGGGAAAGTAGGCTCGTTTAGTTCTTTACAGAACTTCTTGTTATTTTATTGTTTCCTTCTTTCTCTTACAAAGTCTCTGCCCCAATGCCACTCTATAGCTTTGCTTGGCTTTTATTTTTTTTTTTCGTGACGTCTGTAACTTGTTGCAGCCCCAAAATTGCTTAGTTGTTATTTAAATTTCTCCGTTTCTCTTTATTGCGAGCAATTTTTTTGAGGTCGTTTGTATCTCGATGGCGCCCTATGTATGTATTTTCTTGGCAATTTTTTGGTTTTTGCTTTTTTTTCTCCCGTACAAAGCCTCTGTCCTGATAGCGTCCAGATTTCACACACTTTCATTTTTTTCCTTCTTGTTGTTAATCTTTTATTTTTTTGGTGGTGCATGTGATTTGCCGGCGTCATTCTCATTTTGGCGCCCCCTTAAAAGTGCCGCCCGGGGCGGACCGCCCCCCATGCCCCCCTTAGCTACGCCACTGTGACAGTATTGCTTCCAGTTCAGCAGAACTAGCTCGGTTGCTCAATGTTTGAGTGAAAAGGAATGTTTTTATTATTTAAAGCCTTTTTTTCTCTCATTGAGCAATTTCATGAAGAAAAAAACACCATTTTGTCTCGCACACGACAGTGCATTAAAATGTAAAGATTTCAGTAGGAAATGTGTGTGAACATTTTTTCCTTTTTTTGCTTAGAAGTCACATATGCGTTTGAAATTTCTTAAGAACGAAAATTTTATTAAGTTCCCCTCTTTAACTATTATTTTTAATAAAATGTATGATCTGGCGCTTGAGGAAGAAAATGTCAGTTTTCCATGAAAAAGCCCTATTGTACTATGACTATCTGTGTAATTTAAATATGGATTAAAAATGTAAAGTATTTTTAGTGCATGTTTTTCTTTTCCATTTCAGAGTTCCTACTGTTACATGAGTCTCTATCTGTCATAAAGCTTAATAATATTTTAATTTTGAAATGTGATAGGAGTATGGGCTATGTAGTTTCGCTTACGTAGTATTAGTATACATTTAAAAAATAATAATAATACGAAGGTGGGCCAAAATGTCATCTTGCCGACTGGGCCAAAGTTAGCCAGTCCGCCCCTGCCGTGCGCTGTTTAATTTTCTAAAGAGACAGAGGAGATCAAAATAGAGATGTTACCTTTTCGAAATAAACGATTCAATTGTACACCATCTTTGTCAATGCTGAAAGGAACAGATGGAGCTCGGTACTCTTCGTTAGAAATTTTTTGAAATTGAGGTAGTAAAAACGCTATTATACGCCATTTTTTAAAACGTTAGAAAATGGGTTTAGGTTGAGACTCCCCCTCGAAAATTTCGTTCAAAAACCGATATTTAAGACGAGCATTCACGATGCATGTAGAGGGATGGGGTGACTTCCCCGGAAATTTGTCGAAATTTTAAGTCCAAAAATACTCAAAAGTAGGTTACTTTTGATAATGAGGGGAAATGTGCAGACTTTCCCTCGGAATTTTCTTTAAATTTTAAGACCTAAAAACCAATTTTAGACAATTTTGAATGATGTGGAGGGGGTCAGTAGGCACTCCTTTTGAGTTTTTACTGATTTATTTCGTTCTTTATTATTTATTTATTGTCTTCGAAATTAAAAGCCTGAGATTAAACTTGTTGACTACTTCTGCTGAAGTTCGTAAACGGGATTAGGTTGGAGACTTTTCCCCGGAATATCCTCAAAATTAACTCCTAAAAACATCATCTCAAGTCATCTTTGATAATCTCGGACGGGAGCTCCGATGGGAGGTCACGGGAAGTTCGAAGCGCCCTTCGAAAAAATTTTCATTCGGCAAATTCGGGGTATAAATTCAGTTTTCAAATGCCTAAGTGTACCTTTCCATTGGATGTACATTCGGCAAATCAGAATTTGTGCCCTCCCAAAAATTCATGCTCCCAGGCCTCCCTGATCGAAGGGTAAAAATTGGAATGTGGTGACTCTCTCAGAAAAATTATTCGCAATTGGTCCAAAAGCGAATAAATCCGATCTCACCTCTCCTTAACACCATCTAAAATTTAGATGGTGTTAAGGAGAGGTGAGATCGGAGTCTCTTTCACGAAAATTTGTGGAGATTGAAGTCTTTAAACGAAAGTTTAAGCTAATCTTAGATGACATTAAGAGGGTCAAGGGCTCTGGTCTGGGGGAGGGGGCAGTTAACGCCTTTTTTGGAAACGTCACTGAGCTGAAGTTTTCATGCCACTCAATATTGATTCAACTTGTTCCCTATAAAAATTAGTTTTTAAACTATGTAATAACATACTTTTCAAATCATGGATGAATGTCGCGTTAAGGTCGGGACCCACAGGTTGAGAAACTCTGTTATAACGAGTGTTATAACGAACTAACTAATGTTTTACTACCACTAATATTGTAACAAAAATAAATATTTTTTATATTTTTTGAAAACAAAAGTTAAAAATATATTCAACAAGGCTGATCGACATTTTCCCCCCGGCCTGGCGTAAAATCCAGAGACCCAGGTCCGCAATGCACCGTAACAAAAATTTCCAAAAATGATCCAATTGAGTTCAGTTCCCCAGTGACAAGATCACCAGTCAAAATTTGAAAATAAAAAAATCAACGAGGGCAATAGTTTCTACTTATAAACTTTTGACACTGGAAAAATTTTTTTTACTAGAGATTCCTTTTATTTCCCTGTTCATCAATTGCAAACATTGAAACATATTTTTCAAGACAGCTGCACTATTTTTTCCATCGTACAAGTTGATACTAAGTGCAAGAAATGAAAACGAACGTTCCAAAACAAGATTACAAGGCTGAGTGAAAAGCCACTTAAAATATTTTATAAACTGAGATGCTGAAAATATTCTTTCATAAAATAGTAGGTAAAAGAATGCAAAACAAAAAACAAATGTGCCGTAAAATTTCGACGATTAAATAACAACACTAAGCCGTATCAGCAATTGTCTCAGCAGTTTAGTCAGGTCTCACATCATTAACCTAAAAAATTAAAACTAAACAGTTTTCAATCAATATTATTTTGATTTTATAATTCGAAAGTCTCAATACGAGACTATGACCCTCGCACATTTTAACTCTGAAAAACTAGAAGGAAGTTATTAGATTCGGCATCCTTTTTGCCACGGAAAACAATTCCATGAATGACTTTTAGGAAGATTTACTTCTAAAGAGCAGGCTAAATTTAGACATGAATCAGCATTTTATGACGTCACTTCTCATTCATTACTATCATATCGGAACCTGTTTTAATGATTGCTTCAGACTTGCAGAAACAAAAGAGAGAACAAACAAGAATTTTTGTTTCTTTTTTTTTTAAACACATTAGTAAGGAAACGGAATTTTTGTTAAACATGCATGAAAGCTGGCTTGTCATTAAAATATTTTTCTGGGGAGGTATAAAACGGAGTTCTTAGCACTAATGTCACCTTGTACCTTGTAGTAACTGTTGTGATATCACGACGATGACCAGAACTTGTACCATAAAATGGGACGCTAAAGAATTTTAGGCAACAATGTGTAAAATATTAAAAATGAAGAATTCTGTATTATTTTACTTTGTAATTGAACATTTGGAGCTTTTTTAAATTCAATTGCTTTGACTGTATAATTACACTAGAATATTTGAAACACATTCCCCATATTGCTGCTCAAAAAAGTTCTTGAGGTGACAAAATAATTGCTAGATTGACAATTGACACTTCTAATTTGCCAAGTGTGATTTTTAAAAAAAGCTTGGTTTTCTAGTCTTCATCTGAAATTGTAACCATTTTCTACACATTGAGAAACTAGGCACTAACAAGGATTTCTTTCTTTTCTTTTTTTTTTTTTTTTTTTTTTCAGTCAGTATACCCCACAACCAAGAACTTAATTATAAGTTTACACAAGGGCCTCAAAAAAGTGGTTATGCTCATTATACTTGATTAGTTTGTTAATAAAGGGGCCACATGCGGCATTCCTCCAGAATTTTTTTGAAATTGAGAAAACGCATTTGTCGACCATGGTTGTGAACTTTTAGTGAAAGGATGAGGTTTATGGACTAACGCTTAAAATTAAAGTATAGGTCATGTTAAGTACAGTTAAGGAAAGGATCAACTCCAGAGACTGCTTCTCTTCTCACATTGGCTACGTCCATATTTTTTATTAATTTTGGTAAAAATGTGGAAATAGATAATTATATAAGTTTCTTTTTCATAAACATCTGACAGTTTATTTTTCAGTAATAATATTTCCGGTTTCCATTCTTATATTTAAATTTTTTTAAATGCAATAGATCTCTTGATAAAGTTTTGTTTTACTTCTGTTTTTCAAGCTTTGAAAATTTAAATACTAGTTTAACTTTTCATTAAGACCCTTTATATCAGGGCCAAACAAGCCACAGCTTAGGACCCTGCTTTGCTGGTGGTGCTCTACTCTCCAAAAACTGCATGATTCTTTCCAAAAAAAGAAAAATACTTGAAACAAAATGAAATTTGAAGTACACCTTGATAACCGAGAAAAGTTTGGGCAGGGCCGTCGCTAGCTGAAATATCTGGGGGGGGGGGGGGGTGTTGAGAATTTGGCGGCCCTGGGCTCATCATATAGGGGGGTGAGGGAGATAGCTTCCCCCGAGCTTTGAAATCCAATATTTTTTACAAAGGTGGAAGGTGGACGCAATTTTTGTTTTTTGATTTTTTCCTATAAAATAAGCATTTAGTATACCCCCTCCTCCCACACACATGGAACCATTCAAAATGACAAGCCTGAGTGGCTACAAACAGCTTTTGAGCACATGCTTAAGAGCCATTATTTTGAAAATCGAACAAAAAAGGGAAATTTTGGCAGTGACCATTTTTGATTTTCCTCATTTTTTTTTTTTTTTTTACATGTCAAAGTAGGTCCAGAGAAATGAACATTCTGAAGTTTGCAGCCCCCCGAAAAATTTCGTTCGCTCGGTAAAAATTCCCAAATTTTGAGGTCTTGCGGCGCTTTTTTGGTATAACGGCTGAAAGACGCATTTCAGTGCGCTGTAGTTTACAGAAACGCCACCCCATGGTTATGTTTACATTTATTGATTGTACAGTGTGTATTTATGAGGACCCCATGGTTATTTGGGTTGGGGTGTGGTGTGTTGCTTTCTTTAGTTAATGGGCCGCAAAGTATGGTTTTTAGTACATTTTTGCTCGACTTTGACCTACGTTATTTCCCCCTTAAAAGCAACCCCACCGAAATTTTTTTAACATATACTAAAAATTCATACTATGAAGAGAATATGTGGTACGAAAATTTTTTAATATCTCATTGCTTTGAAAGGAAAAAGACTTAGATATTTATCAAATTTTCAAATTTTGGGGTTTTTTGATTGCATTTAACTCAAAACAGCAACCCTAGAAAAAAAAGAACTTTTATGAATTATGGAACCTACAGATGTGTAGAATAACGTAAAAAAGAAAGTTGCGTGGGGTCTCGTCTCGTTTTCAAGAAAATAATTTTTTTTGTAGCTCATTTTAATGGGTATTTTCTCATAGTAAATGTGTCCATCAAGTAGGTCAGATCTGCTGAAACTCTAAGTATATAGTAATGATATATTTAAATTTGTAAAGAGAAAGAGAAAAAGACTAAAAACACTTAATTTTGTCTAAATTTTTATAATTTTTAGTTTTTTAATTGCAATTAACTCAAAAAACGTGAAATCCTGAGACTAATATTGAATGCACATATTACTAGCTTTAAAATATTGGAAAAAGTAAATTCGGTGAGGTATCTTCAGATGTATTCTAGTGAGAGGTCACAGTGACCTCCCGAAAATTTTTGCTGATGATTCTGCAAACTTGAAAAACACACAAACAGCTTTTATTGTAAATAGAATTTGTTTTAAAACACTAGAAGAATGAAAAAATAAACATACTTTGTGCATTCTAAATTAAAATGGAAACATTGATTCTATTGTACTTAGGAAATCAACGAACATATAAAAACATAAGAACATATAAAAAGCATAATTAGTACGACTAAAAGCTTTGTAAATACGACTCTTTGCATATAGGAAAAAATTAAAGCTTGCTGATTTAGGCCTCCGATTATTTTTTGTGAATAAATACTTTTCATTCTAAGCATTTAAAATGTTCCAGAAAAACTCCGTTATTTAATACTAATATTATCTATGAGGGGAGTTTGGAGAAGGGCAATTGTTCCCTCCCTGGCTTTAAAAGTACCAGATGTATTTTCTTGTTGTTTTTTTTTTTTTAATTTTAATTTCAAATACAGCATATACAAACATTTGCCAACAATAGGGAAGGTATTGGCGGGTACCAGACTGCTCGAACTGAGAATGATTTTAAAACAAAACTGATTAGCACGTATATTTGTGTACCGTTTTAAAGAAGCGGCTTGCCCCCCTGAAGTAGCGTAGAGTACACGCATCTTCCCTCAACATTCACTTGGCGTTTCCTTGTTCAGTAATACATGTCATGAGAAACAATAGCTATTTTTATTTATTTTACAATAGAAAGAGCACAAAACATATTGCTCTGGCGTGATTACAAATCAAGTTTAATCCATCCCAATAATACTAAAACGGTAATGAGTATAAAGAACAAAGTAGTGCTATATATAGTTTAGAAGTGACAGCACTTCAATAAAGTACATATTATCTAGAAAAATTTACAGAGTACGAAATTGAAACTCGCTAAAAAAAATTTAGGGGAGACCGGGGTCATTTGGCATAAGGAGTACGTTGGCATTGTGCCTTTATTTTCTAGTACACAGAGCCCACAGCGCTGCCGTCGTAATGAGACATACTCGGCAACCTTCTGCATCATCCACAATAGTTATAATGTCTTGCTAGCGTGTGTTCGAAAAATGTGCATTTTTTTGTGTTTTTCTTTCTGGCGAGTAAATTTTTTTTCCAATTTGCTTTTCAGTTTTCAGTACCCTTAAATTTTTTTTTCAAGTACTCCAAGTTTATGGTGGATACAGTGACTAAGTAGCCTGGGGATTGATGCAGTTACTGGATTCCCAGTCATTTGTATTCGGGGCAGGGCCACCATATTATCCAGAAAATGCCTTTAGGGCTAGTTGGCACTTTCAGCTTGGAGTATATTGGTATAGGCCAGCGATCTAAGCCAACTTATCTACCCTTGATGTTGGCGTGATATCGCATATTTATAGATACCTACACAAACCTAACTGATGTCCCTTCTACTAGTGCGGGTAATGCTGGTGTTTAAAATGTTCCTACTACTTGTTAGGGGTAGTACTAGTGTTAAAAATATCTCTATTACTAGCATTGAAAGGAGTGAACCTTTAAACCCCACTCCTCCGAAACATGTTGACTTGTAACCCCTAAAGACGTTCAGCCTTTTCCAAAAGCAGGGCCATGAAAACGGACAATCAGAGGAAAAAACAGGAGGCACTGTACAGTCCAAACCGGCACTCCAGTTAAAAATAAACTGGCAAAAAAAACTGAGGAAATAAAAACATTTTACATTGATGGGATAAAGAAAGAAAACAAAAACAATAACTACGAAATTAAAGAAAAAATCATAAAGAAACTTTCAAAGAAGGAAGATATTAGTAGCACTGAAACTGATGAGCCTTTCTCTGATGCTAACCGTATGCTGATAGTGAGGATGGCTGTGATTTCTTGTTTCCTCAGTACAGTTATGAGAATAAAGATGAGCCATTTCTACTGGATCTGGTCTGTCCCAACCTTCTTACACAGTCTTCACATGCAGATGAGACAGCATTAAATGCTGCTGTTGGAGCTGATTAGGTGAGTATGGAATAGCGAAGTATGAAGCCCGCAAATATCCAGGGCAAATACTTAAAGTCGATTGCGAGGACTTTTCAGTCTCCACTATGGTGAAAACTACAAAGTATTGAATGTGATTAGAGCCGCCCGATGCTCACCTGAATATAAGATTAACTCTCCATTCAGATGAGTAAGAACCCATCTTTTGCAGTTGACATGAAGCATTTCTAACCTACCTACAATGCTCATACCTGTGTTTTAAAGCTTTGTTTTGATATATTACCTTATAGAGCCATTCCATTTCAAGACAGGCAGGCAGGCGTGAAAAGTGTCCCATGACCAACACCGATTTTTTTTTTAAAAATTAGAGTAGTTACGACTAAGGGGCATATGAAATACGCTGAAAGGATTTTGCGAGAAAAAATTTATTTCTCGAGTTATAAGCGTATTGAAGTTTTGGACAACGGTGGCCATTTTGGAAAAAATGAGCTAAGTGCTCGATTAGAAATGGACCTTATTTCAAAAGGATTTAACTTTTTTGAAAAATTCTTTTTTTACGTAAGAACCTATATATCAACTAGAGATCATTTTTGAAAATTTAGCGGGATTTTTTGATACAGAAAAAAAATTACTTTTGCAGTGAAAAAACTGCATTTTGTCTGATTTTGTGATTTTTTCTCCCTATGAAAAAAAAGTTTTTTTTTCTTAAAAAGAGGGGGCATTCTGAAGCCCTTATATGGTAGTTTCTTAGTATATTTTATCGTAATCCTGAGATGTATACAGCTTTGGAAATACAGTTCAAAATTTTGAACATTTTCAAAAAATGACTATATTTAAAGTGAAATTACTCAAAAAGGCCATTTTTTAAAAATCTAAAAATTGGCTCATTTAAACTCCATTTAGTGCCCAACAAGTGGGTATATACGAAATCCCGTGTTTTTTCCCCGTTCAAGTTTTATGATTTTTTGAAAATGACCTTATCGCGATTTTTTTACCGATTTTGATTTTTTTTTCCCATATGAAAAAAATTTTTTTTTTTACTAAACAAAGATAGCAGGGCGCGCGCTGCTTTCCTTTTTGTTATTCATTTTCGGAATCTTCATTTAATGTAGGCTCTTGGTACAAATTTTTAAAATAGCGAAATTGGCAAAAGTCGTTTTTTTAGAAACCTCCTCCTCTCGGTTTTGAGAAATACATGTTGTTATCTCGCTAGTTTTTGCCACAGCAAAATTGTTACCAACAGAGGAGGTATTTTCTGTCATCATAAAATTGCATTCCAAAAATCTGTATCCGAAATGTTTTCAACTAAAGCTCGCCGATTTTTAAATCGTAGAACATTATTTCTGAAGTATAGTATGTAATTGATAAGTTGAAATGAGAGAGAGATATTGTGAAAAGAAAAAAAAAATAGGCAGGAAAGAAGCGTTTGTCCTGTAGCGTGGGGGTGCAATTTGCGATGCTCGGGGTGTCAATTGAATTTTCACTTTTTAGCCTTGACCAATTTTTTGTTTTTTTAATCGGTCAAAATGCCGCCCCCCTGGCTGCTGCGCCCGTGGCAAGAGCCACTCCTGCCAGCCCCTAGCTACGCCACTGGGTGAAGCACCCCCACACCCCTCCTTGCCGACGGCCCTGAGTTTGGGAAAATGCAGTTATGAATCTTAACTTTTAAATAAATTTCCTAACAAATGCAGGGGAAGGGGGATACCAAATTGTGCCGAATTCATCTATTTGTATATCCTGCATCAAAAATATAAAATGGTAGAGCTATGATTCAGTAACACATTTTTAGAGATCAGTAGTGCATTTACTGGTTTGGGACCCATTGCAATGCATTTTTCAGGGCCTCTTAGTGGTGAACAGAACTACGTAAACTATTTTTCTGGAGTCAATTGGATTTGCATTGCCTTCGCGGCTGCTATATGTGGGGTGCAGGGGAAAAAATGGTAAACCCGCTATTGCTTGAGATCATTTTTTAATGACCCACATGCTTCATATCCATCTGTTTATTCAATAGGGAAGTTTTCGATTTTTCAATTTTATTTTTACATGATAGAGCAACGTACATGAACATCAACAGCGAAAAAAATTTTGCGCTGCGACAAGTAGTTCTTTTTTAAATAATTTTTAAATTTCAAGTGGGGGTGACGTCACTGGGCATTCGTTGGCGCTTTTGAACTTTCTACTAAGGCGAAGAAAGAGCGAGAAGCTTTAGATGCGAGGAGCTCGAGAAACCGGTTTCTCCGGCTTCCGCACTGTTGTTCACTCTGCACTGCCGTAATTTTTTTTCCTGGCCAAGTGATGCGTTCTAAAAATTTGAATACGAATTTCGCCAAAAAATATCAAAACAATCACCCCTAGCAGGGTATTGGATTGCTCTTTGATAAATACAGTTTTAAATAGTGAATTAGTAGACTTTAAAGTATTGATTACGGAAGGAGAAAATCCCGCAATGAAACGATAATATAGCAAAAATCAAATTTTTATGGATGAAAGGCTGAAAGTTACTGCCATCCGACGTCACGGGTTTCGATTTCAAGGCGCGCTTTTTTTGCGCGTGGGTTTTTAAAAAAATCATTAAGAATCAACCGTTGTGTTTTAAAATTCGGCAATGGTGAATTTTTGTGTTTTATAAGCCTCTTAACAATATTTAGTAGTTAAAAAAGTGATATTCAATAGGTCACAACTACCCTATTCAGAATTAACTATTTTGGAGGATCTTTTCTTATTGCTTTATTTTAGCTTATTTCTATTTACTTACTGTTAATCTGTTTAGAACTGGGCAAAATAGAAAACTATATACTATTTTTTTTTTTCGTTTTCTGCATTACTTGTAATTGAAAAAAAAAAAAAAAAAACTACTGATTTCTCATACAAGTTTTTTATGTTAACTGAAAATATATTTATAGATGCTTCTTGCAAAGTTAGAGCAATTCTGTTAAGCTGTAAAATCAAGTATTAAAATCTCTGAGAATTGTTGTATATAGTCTTTTAAAATATTTAAACTCCTTGAAAAGTACTTCAATTTTAATTATAATCAAGTTTTTAACTATGAGCTGTCCTAAGGGGCAGGATGTTACTCTATCATTACCTACTTTTAGATCTCATAAAAATTTGTTTTAAAGCATTTTATACATTTTTCACTATTGATTATTTTGCACTTAATTTTAGTGTTATGCTTATGTTTGTTGGTGCATTGGAAGAAATATAAAAACTAACTGCAGGAAAACCTTAGAAATCTGAGCCCCTTAGATCCCAAATTTCTGATAATTTGAACCACCTGTGAAGTGCAGTCCTAAAATTAGATTTGTTAAAGGAACAGAGACGGTACATTTACTTTGTACTTATTTATACTGTTTTAGATTTTGAATGATAACAAGAGTTTAAGTCAGGGTTGGCAAATTTTTGACAGTCGGAGGTTTTATCCGATTTTAACCGTGGTTTTTACCGTCATGTCAAAAACCACTTTTTGACATGGTTTTTGACATATGTGTCAAAAACCTAAATTTCTGTCCAAAACATGTTAAAATTTGATATTGATAATTAAAATATATTTCAAATGATTTTGACAATTTCTGATTTCAGACACTGAAGTAAACTGTTGGTGTTTTAGGTTATTAAAATAAAGTGTAATAAGCAATCCTAATCATAATTGAAGGGCTCGGGAGTAAATAATGGTAACGAGCATTTTAAAAAATCAAACATATGGCTTTTGAATATGGCTTTATTGCTTCGAGGAATTACTGTAACAGATTTTTTTATTTTAAAAATGAAGTGGGTACATTAATTAAGTGCTGTGTGTCTTGGGTATACTTTATAAATTTTTACAAGTGATTTTTTTAATTTTAATTTGAAATAATAAATTTTAACTAATAAATAAATAAAATAGTTTGATCAAAAATATTTAGCAGATTTGTACACTGAGTACTAATTAATTTAGTTTTGCTTTTACTCAAAATAAAAAAAAATCACTTTCAAGTAATGATGTAAAGATTTTTAGATTGATAAAATAGCTAATTAATAGTTATTAAAACATTTAAACAAAACTACTTTAAAAACTGGATTTAACTTTTAATACTTTTAACTTTTTTCACGGCATAACAAGTTAATTTAAAAGAATGCGAATTAATTTTCATTAAATTTATTAATTTAATTTTTATTAAACTTGATTCATAAGATAACTAATTGATAATTATTAAAACATTTAAACAAAACTACTCTAAAATTTGGATTTAAGTTTTAATATTTAACTTTTTTCACGGCAAAACAAGTTAGTTTAAAAGAATGTGAAATAATTTTCATTAAATTTATTAATTTAATGTTTATTAAACTTGATTGATAAGATGCATAAATTTTATTTAATATTTTTCAGGATGAGAAACCTTATATGTTTATAAAAAATCTCAATAATCACTGTATTTGAGATTTAGACAGGTTTTTGACGTTTTCGACGTTTTTGACGGGTTTTCGACAGGTCATGTCAAAAACTGGTTTTTGACGTCAAAAACCCAACGCTGGTTTAAGTAGACCACACGGTAAATCCAAACAGGGCTCAGTTCTAATTACTGTGGATTTTTGGGGTCCGATTTATACTGAATGCCGATGTGAACATGTGACGATGCTTTGTCTTTCTGTGTCAAAAACTGGTTTTTGACGTCAAAAACCCAACGCTGGTTTAAGTAGACCACACGGTAAATCCAAACAGGGCTCAGTTCTAATTACTGTGGATTTTTGGGGTCCGATTTATACTGAATGCCGATGTGAACATGTGACGATGCTTTGTCTTTCTGATCCCTTGCTCTTCCTCTCTCTCCATTAATTTCAACAATTTACCAAACCAAAAGCAATTTTTACTTTTATAGATCTAAATTCGTAGAAGAGTGTAAAAGGGTAAATAGTTTGTTTGTCTATTTTGTTCCTGATGTATTTATTGTATCAATTAGCCATTGAAAGGCCTCATATTGCAGAATTTATGCATATTCTCCAAAAAGTTTAACGGGGAAGAAACCCCCAGACCCCTTTCTAAAATTTGAGATATTCTGTGCTACATTTACTGGGGTCTCTGCATACCTCCCCTCCCAAAAAAAGGTAAAACAACAAACCTAACGGGGGGGGGGGGGGGCGAGAGATAAATGAAATAATACAAAAATATAGGGGGGAAAAATGCCCTGTATTTTTTAAGGGGCCCCAGGCCTGAAATAGCTTAGGGATCTGTTAAGTCAAAATCCGGTTCCGCTTTATGCATCCATTTATTTTTTAAAAAATATTGCTTTTAATGGTTTCTACAATGTACTGAATACATCTTTATTTCAATAAAAATATTTTAAACGCACCTTCAGCCACCATTTATTAAGTTTCTGATTCGCTATTCAAAACGAAAATCAATCGACCATCGGCCGTCTTTGAACAATCGGCATCGACTCATAGACTAAAAAATGCTATTGGTTGTTTTTCAAGTTTGAACCATTATGAATAAGAAAAAAAAATCATAGCCCTCTGGAGAGGGGGTTCCCCGCAGGGGCGGCTCCTCATTATGGGCCAGGTGGGCCGGGCCCACCCAGAAAAATTGGAAGAAAAAAAATGCCGAATAAAATATAATCGTTTTGTGTTTCAACAAACAAAAAAGAAAAAAACAAAACAAAACATAGGGCACAAAATATATTTTAAACCTTCAGCTCCCCCCCCCCCTCCACATTGCTAATACAGCACAAAAAAAGTTTTCAAACTCCATCAATTTTAGCGTTTCGCACCTAAGCGCTTCGCATTAGCACGGCTTTAAGAACGAATTCGTGGGCCAGATCAAAGCGGCCCTCGCCAAGCCCCCGATTTTAGCCAATCCCAATGGCTGAATCAAGAAGAGCAGTGAGAGATGACACCCCATTGTAACAATCGACAAGTGGGCATTTTTTATCTGGCCCAAAATTTCCCTTTGTCCCTAACCGAAGCGGTGGAGAGGGAAGTGTCCCTCACTGGTTACAGAGGAGCAGGGAATGTCTGGCCCCTGTTGTTAGGGAGAAAACTTGCTTTTCATTCCGCTCTCCTGGTTTTTCTTTTATTGATTTTTATAACACGTCTTCTTTTTTTTTAGTCTTTCTTTTTTAATTTTCAACACCTATTACTAACAGGCATAGAGATTGCCAGTTTCATTACCCCCCCCTCACCTATTTGTAATACAATGCACGCATATTTTATTTATTAATTTGCGTTTGAAATTCTTTTTCTCAAAATTTTTGTATGAAGACTTTATTTTTGACTTGTAGTGCGTTTGCCATTTTCTTGGTATTAGTTTGAATTTAATCTCATTTGTCGCAGTGTTGTGTTAATATATTAAAAAGTCTGTAAGTATTGTATGAACTCTAGGAATTTGTCATCCTGCCGGGTGTGACATTATAAATGCTTGGAGAAGTGATAAGTATTCTTAAGCTCCAAATGCTACATTTATTTAGCCGAATCATGACTGCATTTATATCCAGGACTAACGAGAGGCTAACCCCCGCCCCCTAAAATATCAATGAAGTAGTCTGCTCCCCCTCCCCCTCTTTGATGATCTTCCCTACAACTAATATTATCACACTCAAAGGGATTTTAATGTCCGAAAAAACACTTAGATGTTGAATAAAAAGTTTGCTACTGCGCATTTTTTCTTATATCTTATGACACGTAACATTAACCTTCTACTACAAATACACTAAAGCAGTAACCAGAAAAAACAAAACTTAAAACATTGAACGTTCATAAAAATATTGAGTGGATCAAAGTCTACTGTATATAAAAACTATATTCAGCTTAAAATGTATAAATGAATACATTTATTTTGTAAATTATTATTATTTTACAAATTGCTTCATAATTCAAGAAACACGTGGACATAAAATTTCGCAACATTTAAAAACTATATTTTGCAATATATTTTCCTGAAGGTTTATAATATATGAAATATTAAATATTGTTTAAAAGCAATCTAGTTAAATAAATATATTATATCAAAGTTTAATAACGGTACCTAATGGTTGGAAAAAACTAGGCGTTCTGCAAGATTTTTTATTTCTAACATATGAGCATATAACACGTTACTATGACTGTCAGTCAAATCATGTATCCGAAAAGGTTATTACCAGTTAAGCAAATATTCTGATAAACATAATTAAATTAGTCAGTTATCCGTGTTTTAATTTTAATGGTATTCGAACCGGTAGTCAAGATCCTTTAATTTTGATTATATTGTAAGAAAAATAAGTGTTTTAATATTGTTATGTACTCTTTGTGTATTTCCTGAAAATAATTCGATTCATCTCATTACTAGTTTGAGTACGACCATAGGTAAGCGAGTGGGACCATAACTGGTCAAACTCCAGTGTATTCCAATTTATTTAAAAACATATATATGCATTAAAATTGAAAGTATCATAGCTATAAAAGTGACATTTTAAAGTTCTAACACCGTTAGGATTTGTTTTTTCATGAACTAAAATTGCAACATTTGTATCCAAATTAAAAAAAAAAATGTAAGCATGCCTAGATCTAGTCATTTACTTTATGAGTTCCTTAATTTGATGGAGGCTTTCAGAAAGTCATGGTGCAGATTGTCGAAATTTTTAGGGGGAGAGAGGGGGTGTTTTTAGGCAGAAATTTTCTTTTTCTTTTTGAGTGTAGTCCCGTAATGTTTGAGGCGTGACACTTTTGACGTGATGAATATTTTCACTGTCCGAAAATGGCAAAATTATGAGAGAAACATTAGTGATATTTTGAAAGTCGGTCGTCTGTGGAAAACATTGTCAATTAGTATTACATTGATCGCTTAAGGCTGGTGTAACATTTAAAATATAAAACCTATGTATCAAATCAAATGTGAGATAATTTTGCAATCCAAATTTGTATTAATAAAATTAAATATTATTTTAAGTCGCTCAGCATTAGTTTACTAACTGTTGTTTCCTTCATTGTATCTGTGTAAGCATTAGTGGGGAAAGATATAATTGCGGGCCCACCCACTAAGTTAAGGCACGAGCCGCCACTGGTTCCCCGCCTACCCCCCCCCTCTTTGCTGCGCCCCTGCTCCTTAGTGAAGGACGAAAGCTGCTGACACTCTTCTTTCAACAATTTTCCCAGAAGTTAATGTCGCATGTATCATCATCTACCACACCAGGAATTCTAGCAATATTAGATTTAATACCAATTCCAATGATAGTAATATTAACTGTAAAGATGAAGAAGAAATAATGGAGTGTGTCCCCACGGCTGATCAAGCGATTCAAACCATAAAAACTTTTCATGGATGCTAACCAAGAAGCAAATTTTCAAAATTTTTAAGTACAAACACTTTTAAATGAAATTATCCAAAAACAAATAAATGCAGATTACACATTTTCCCCACTTGTTCATAGGAGAACTCTCAATTTTTAAACAATATGAACCCCACCCCTGATTTTGTTTTCCTAATTGGTACGTTTTATGACTGGTCCGTAAGAAAATGTGAAATCGGGATTCCTCGGTAACATATTGAAAAAAAACTGCACTTTTTATTTTTTTAGATTTTGATCCTTGTTTAGACTTCAATAAAGGAGTTAGTTATACAATTTAACCAAGATTTTTTTTTAAATGCATGTTATAGGATTATGAAGTCCCAATTGCCCTATATAAGGCCTCAAAATGCAGAATTTTAAAACATTTTTTCAAAAATTTACCCGTGGGAAAAAACCCCGGAACCCCTAAAGTAACAAATATTCTACCCCAAATAAAAAAGTTCTCATTGCATATCTCTCTATCTCCAATAATGGTCAGTTCAAGAAAATAATAAGTAGAATAAAGAACTGAAAAACACACACACATCAAACATCGGGGGGGGGGGGGGGGGGTCAGCTAGAAATTAGACTCATAGCACACACAAAAATGTATGTGTGTTTGGGCAATGTGCGAAACTGGGCCCCTTCCGAAATTTTTTTCTGGATAAGGCCTTGCGTGGAATGGCCCGTTTCTAAATAACTCAGAAATTAGTTAAATAATGAATAAAACACATCACTTACACAAATTTCTGCACTTTTTAAACCACTCGAATAATCCGATTCGAAACTGCTTTTCTAATACATTTTCGTCAAAGTCCGATTACGAAATTTGAAGAAAAACATTTTAAGCAATATAATTATTGAATACTACTTTATTTTTGAAAAAATAACAGTACATACTGAATAAAATTACAGTACCTGAATGCAGCCATCAGGATGGTAAGGAATTCCCATCTGTTTGAAAGCTACAGCCAAATCTTCAGCTGTTATTCGATCATCGTTTGTCACATCAAGTTGCTTAAAAAGTTGAATCAGTCGCTCCTGTTCATCAAGTGGTAGTTCGTTGAAATTATGAGAGATATGGGGAGGACCGACAGTCATTTTATAGCTATTTTAAGTGCTTTTAAAAACTAAAATTAAGAAACATACTTGTTTCATTCAGAAAAAAGATTAGCACAATCCTAAATTTAATTAAATGTTCGGAACCAGACGACTAGACATCAAAACACGCGTGTGGGGGACTTTTCTGAGTGGAGTTGTCTCCGTCTCTCAAACGAAACAAGGGCGTAACTTTTGTTTCTATCTTCAAATTTCAATTTAACGAAGGGAAAACAATAGATAATGGCCTAAAATGTATAGCTATGTAATTATTACGAAAGAAAAGGTTACAAAAAAGATTATTCCGTTTTTATATCGAGGAGTATGATGTAGCTGGTGAATGAAAGTGTAGACAACTTGGGTTAATCCGTTTAATTCTTTTATTGGCTTTAAATCCTTAATGAAGTGGCTATAAATAAGAATGCCGTAAAATTATTTGTTCATTTCTGTTTGGTTCTGCTTGTATTTGTACGAAACATTTTCCTCCTTCAATTTTTCTATTTATAACGCTAGACTGAAGAAGAAGAATTGTAAATACGATGATCACTTACCAGCTGCGTGTGTTTTTTTTTTTTTTCGAAATTTATTGAAATGGGGAAGGAAATAAGCTTAATTTCTGTCATTTTTACAGCTTCATGTTTCAAAAAGACATCCTTTTTCTGAAAAAAAAATTAACGAAATTCTTTAAATCCTTGGAATCTAAAGATTTTATTCCTTCCCCAAGTTCCGATCCTTCAGAAATGTGTAGGCTTATAACTTTCGACTCGTAAACAATCTGTCAATGTAAGTGATCCATTTGATAAATTTGTGTTTCAAAACTTATTTAGAAGTAAACTACTATGTTTCATTATTTGTTTAGGATTTTTCAGCATTAGGTATAGCTGCATCACTAGAATTTTTCAGAATTCCCTGGGGGAAAGTATCATCTGCTGATCGTTCTAATTGCTTGTCAAGTGGAGTCGTTAAGTTCCTTGTAAAATTTCCTCAATTTGAAAGAACTAAGTAAATCCATTGAATTGTTATTTATGTGACACTATTCAATACGATGTGAAATAGTAATTCACAACATGGAATTTTTTATTATTATTTTTAATTTCAGCGCATTTTAAACTTACCTCTTCAGTACAAATAATAAAAAGTGGATTTATTGTAGTATTTGCAAAATGTAATCACTTTTGGGTTTTTCAAATTTTGACTTTTTTATATGTTTACAGAATATCCAGGATGTTTTTTCAAACATAAATGTGGATTGAAAGATGTCTTTTATGTTAAAAAAGAAGAAATATAAGTTCAAGGTTGATTTAGTTCTTCAGGAATTGTCAGCTGTTCCATTTGTAAATGGTGTACTGTTTGCAAAAATTAGACTTGTGGATGGAGGGACATTCACAGAACAATCCCAGAAGTAAGTTAATTATCATTTTTTGTAAGCTTTTTATATATTACACATCTTACTATAAAAAATCCTTTCTTTTACTATTTTCACTTGATGTGTCGTACAATTTTTTGCACTGTACTCTAGTATTTGTGTGCTATTTAATGTAAAAAATGTTTCTTAACACGCGAGAGCTCGCGCGGGGTCGAAAACGACCCCAGCCATTTTTGTATCCATTTCTTGGAATTTCATGGACAGATAAGGAAACCATCTCTTGGGTAGCTGCCATTGTGTCCTTGATTGATAGGAAGGTGTGGTTGGAATTTTCTTAAGTCCTTTTAATTCTTGTAAACTAGGGGGGGTTTTGCGATTGGAGTCTTTTACGACCGCATTCGAGTACTGACGTCAGGAAAGTTCTCGGAGTTGGTTCTATTCAAAGAATTTCCAAACATTTTGTGAAAAGGAAGTAGTTGTCAGCAATCCTTCTTCTAGCCATGATTTTCAGTTTACAAGCATGTCGTTCACAATGATTATGTAGTTCTGTCCAAGCAAAATTCTTGTTTTTCAAGGTCTTTTGCACTACTTTTAACAAAGAGAAGATGCCGGCTCCATATTGAGCAAGAAATGAAGCATTTTAGCTAATTACTAAACGATGGAGAAAGTGATGAGAAGGTTTAGCAATGAAGAAAACTTTAGTTATTATGACAGTGAAAGCAAATTTTCTTTTAGCAAAAATTCTGATAATCCTGATACAGATGACATCTTTATTGGAAGAGATAAAGAAACTATTTGGCAAAGAAATAAATTTAGAGCTAATGTTTACTCCAGTTCGAAATATAAGTATTTTTCTTCCTGCACCAAAGGGAAATGCAAAAAAATGTTACTGATATGTTTGAGAGCTAAAGCATTTTCGTAATAGTTCTTAAAACACTTTCTTGATACCTTTCAAATCAAAAACTAATCATTGTAGCAGTCTCTGTTAGTGAAAAAACACAAATGAATAAAATAAAACAGGGGTTTGGCCAGAGGAAATTCGGGTCCGTTAACGGACCCTTCACAAAAATACGATCAAGCAAAACGGACCCTTCACAAAAATATGATCAAGTAAAACGGACTCTTCACAAAATGCTGATCAAACAAAACGGACATTTCACCCATTATCCATTCAAAAAGCAAATCTAATATCAAAATAACTCATAGCATATTTCTGTGTAAAAGCCCATAATTTTTAGGCCTTTTCTGAAGTTAAAGAAGGAAATTGCTTATCCGCCACTTTTTCAGAAAAAAAAAAGTCGGCACACTTCCTGTCTACTATGCTCCAGCTTCTTTTAAAGAAATTAACTTAAAAAAGGTAGTTGTTTTGCTTTAATAGTTATGCTTGTTTGTTTTATCATATGCAAATCGAAATGGCTTGCTGCGATGTTGCTGTTATAGATTTCTCTGTAAATGCTGAGTAAGGATTTTTCTCCCAGCTCTTGACTTAAACAAAAAGGAATTAACAACAATTGCAATCATCTGGGAAATGAACTTAAAGCTGCAAACAGATAGCTAGGGTTGGATAAAAAATAGGATTACTTCTGATAGAGTGACCAGCTATTTAAAATTATCGCCATCTGATGTTTTTGGTGCGACTTTGTGACCTTATTTTGGCAGGAAATTATTATTATTATTATTCTTTTTTTTTTTATTTGATGCTTGCAAGGGCGGTGTTTTGGTTATATTCAGGAATAATTTATGTACTTTTTGTCTGTTAATATTGGAAGTCCGGTAGTATTGTTTGTTTTGCTATGTCTCGCTACTTTCGTATTTTTTCCGCCGAATTTTTTTGGCGAATATGTCGGTGATTATTAAAGACATTCATCATATAAACCTGATGAAATGTAATTCTAAAATTATTTGACTTTGATAAATTATTTTATTTACCGTTTTATACTTCTGACGTTTTCATTTTGAAAAATGCCTCTCTGCATCTGATATGAAAATCGAATTTTACTTATTTTTCAAGCTAATTACTCTTTATTAGGAGGCAAATAAATGAAAATTCGCTTTATTTTTTGTTCAGATCATTATTTTATAATTTTTAAAGCAAAATTAACTGTTCTTTTATGAGTCTAAATGTTAAACACTGGATGGATCGTTTCATTTTATTTTTCAATCAATTGTGTCAACAGATATTAATAATATGTTTATCATAGACTTTTAAAATGCCGTTTTAATTTTTTTTTTACCAAAATGAACTCGTTTATATGCCGTTTTTATGCGTTTGATGCACTTTGAAAACTGCAATCTCTTTGCATCCGCTACAGGAATCGGATTTTTCGCATTTTTGATGTTTAATACGCTGTTTTAAGAGGAAAATAAATGAAATTCACTTTTACTTTTTATTAAATTCAAAAAAAAAAAAAAATTTTTTTTTGCTTTTTTTTTTCAAAATTGTTTGATTTTTCACAAAATTATTTAGTTTTTCACAAAAAACGGACCCTGTGAAAAATCCTGGAAAGACCCCTGTAAGATAAAGAAGTCATAAAAAAAGGGAAAAGAAATGAAGAAAAAACACATTGGGGTCGTTTTCGACCCCGCGCGAGCACTCGTGTTACAAAACATGGCGCGAGCTCTCGCGAGTTAAATAAAAAGAATTGAAGTATTTATTTAATTATTCTTTAGTTCAGCATTTTTAATTTAGAAAGTTAAATGAATAAAAAAAAAGTTGAGAAAATAGACAACGTGATATTTTGTCTGGTTTTTTCTGGTGTAGAAAAAAAAGAAAACCCTGTCTGGTGTGGGAAAGATGAGTGTTTAAAAAATAAAAAAAAAGATAATAAAAAGTCAACAAATGTCAAAATTATAACATCCAAAACCAATTGTTCAGAGTTCAGACAAGGAATCACAATGTTGAAAAAGAAGTAAACAAGCTTCAGTGCAAGCGCTTCCTCGTCACTCCTTTGTTGAACCCTATAACCCCTCAAATCAGAAATTTTGCGACTTTTTTTCTTGCCAAGGAAAATACCTGTTTTTGTTGTTGCCACAAAACTTTAAAAAAAAAACTCAATGAAATAGTACAAAATACAAGAAAATTCCAAATTTGGCAACATTAAAAAACCTAATAAGCTAAAAAAACCTAAATTGACAACACCAAAATAAGAAACAGCAACCCTAAAAAGTCCGTAAAGGGGTGACAGATATGGCGCGTAATTTTTGCGGGGGCATATCAAAGTGATACCAAGTATTTCATCATTCATTACCAAGCTTATTCATTTTCAAATTTTCATTTCTTTATTTATTTTTTAACTATAGGTGCCCTTTTATCAGAAAAGTCTTGCTCCTTTTTTGATCTGGGAAAAACACAAAGCATTAATTTCATGTTCACTGTCACAATTCTCCCTCCACTCGTTATTTGATTATTTGTAAGTTGAATAGAAATTAGGCAAATGAAAGAGGCATTTAGGTTTGAACAAATACAGGGTTGCCACGCCACAGGGAAACCTGAAAAAACAGAGAAAATCCAGGGAATTTTGAAAGTTTCTTCAAAAATCTGGAAAGTGCAGGGAATTTTACAAGTTGCCAAAATGAATTCTAAAATATGTAAACTACCAATGAATAAATTTATGCGCAAATGAATAAAATAATAATAAATAAAATAAATAGTAATTTTACTTGTTTTTTTTTTTTTGCTAAGTTTATTTATTTATAAGTAAATATTTAATTGTGTATTATAGAAGCAAAAAATATTTATTACTTTGTTTGAAATGCATTTTAAAGCTTATGCTAATTTAATTAGAGAGTGAGAGATTAGTCATCAATCCGTTCTAAGATTTCAGATTTAATGAATTCTGCTTTGCCTCCCTATGTTTTTTCTGTGCCAGGATATTAATGTTCATATAGAATATCAGTGTTCTCTCGTTCGTAATACTGCATATTCATCACAGGGAATTTTTCCCCCGGAATTGAGTGGCAACCCTGAAATATTTATTTAATAAAGAGCAAGGCACATGAATTCAAACAATGAGTATGTCAATTTCAGTTTAAAGTAGGGATTTGTTGATGAAGACACACTCACCATGTATCATTTCGCTACAGCTTCTCTAGCTCTGTGTCTATATGTATCTTTTTCTGCCTTTTGATCTCTTTTTATGAAGCTTTTATGCTCCCGTAAGTTGGGACTTTCGCCACGTGTTTCAATACTCAAGTTAGCTTTCTCAACGACCCTTATACTTTCCTCTGATTTCAAGTTACAAGGGATAACCTTCAATTTAGATTGTGTTATTATTTGGTTTTTGAGGTCCAAGTGTCAATGCTAAGAACTGATCTTATTGTTCTGAATTAGGAAACTTAGCCAAATGGACCACGTGGTACAAAAACGAGTAGTTAGTTTTATTTTGTGAATTTTTAAAGCTTATGATTTTCGTCATGCTTATTCATTCTACTGAGCGGCATGACATCACTCTAGCACCAATTTTGGCAATTATCGAAATTTCAACAACTAGTATTGATCTTAAATTTAAATCGTGTATTAATATTTTAATTTTGTGATTTCAGACAAGAAGTTAAGAATTACTGTGTGAAATGGGATACAAAATTTCAATTTGGTTGCAAAATGACTGCCAATGCAAGCACAGGTGTTTTGGAACCCTGTATTTGCCGCATTTCTGTTCGAAAGGTATGTGTGCTTTTTATTCATGAAACATTAGTAGTAGATGGTTTCTCATTGTCAAGGTTTTTAAAACATTTAGTGCATCCAAAGTAATTTTCCTCATTAACTCTTTTTGTTAGTTACCAAACTTCAGGTAAAATATCTAAAATGTATTTTAACTGGAGAATGAAAACAAATTAAATAAAATGCCCTCATATTTGTCAAATTTAATAAGAATTATGTGGCCTCTGTGGTTCTGTAGTAGAAACTTTGATTTGAACGCCAGAGGTCACAAATTTGATTCCCGCTGGTGCCCTGAGTGTTATTTTCTCTCTTTGTGCTGTCTTATATTTGTTAATAAGGAAGTCCAACATATCTTGGAGCAATTGAAACCAAAATATTCATGGTTTGTGTTGGGCATTTTGCTGGGACAGTGGCAAAAACTGGAATAAACGTGGTAAAAACCGACAAAAATGGAAAAAACTGGCAAAATTTAGAAAAAATAGCTGGATACCAAAAAATATATTAAAAAATAATATAATTTTGTACATAATACAGTTGAGAATAAAATGAGAACATTAATTAAGAATTTCAATGATATTAAATTAACAATTAAAGTACTTTTAACTAATCCTTGAGAAAAAAAAAAAAAAAAAAAAAACTTGAAATAAATAGGAAAAAAATGTTTCAAAACTTGGTTTTGCTATTCAGTTTTGGGAAAACAAAACTGTATTTTAATTCTAGTGCTGACAATTTAATTAGATTTGATGAAAGTTTACTATTTTATGAAATTTTCATCATTGGTTACCTATTGTGTATAGTTTAATACGAATTAAAATGTGTTTTTATTTCATCATCTCAGGGCAACAATAAGACATTTAAGTCTCTCAATGGTTGTAAGATAACCAGGCTAGTCATATATTGTAGTCATGAGGGAGAAAATTGCCCTTTCCCCTCTGATTTAGAGAAATAAATATGTTTGTAAACAAGTGATCCTGGCTTTGGTCGCTTTTAGGTATAATTTGCAGAGTAACCCTGTAACCCCCTCTCCCCCTGCCCCCACTGCAAAAATTCAAAATGGCAGTTCCGAATTTAGCCTACTGTCACTCTTGAGACAATATCGTACAGAACTAACTAGTTTTAATTCGTTTCTCTATAAATTTATATTGTCTTGATAGTATAGAACCTCTGGCACATGACTTCCCTGTTGAAAACCAACTGAAAGCTAAGAGTTTGCTCTCAGTTACAACCACTAGTGCAGCGATCATCCACCAATTATAGTAGTATTTACATGTATGTATGTAATATTTAATATTACCACAGGCAGTGTATGTTAAAACAAATGGTTTTATAGCATTGACCTACTTATCCTTTCACTATGTCCCTGGTAAAACTTCTAAACCAAAGCTAGCGACTTATTTTATTGTTGCTTACTCTCCTATTTATTCTATAATAATATTTACTAAAGAAGCCTTTTTCTGAGAGAGCAGGTTCAATGATGCAATAATATTCTCAGTATAAAAATTTAAAAAAACTAAAAAATTAGTAAAAAGTTAGTTATAAATTTCCGCAAATAAAGTAAACTATATTTGCTACTTTGGTAAAAAGCGGCAAAAAGGTATTTTTACCGGACGGTTTTTTCCATGGTTTTTACCGCCTTCCGCAGAAACATGCCAAC
Organism: Uloborus plumipes; assembly: GCA_038373865.1. Lineage (NCBI taxonomy): Eukaryota > Metazoa > Arthropoda > Arachnida > Araneae > Uloboridae > Uloborus > Uloborus plumipes. The sequence goes on from JAXGGA010000223.1 coordinate 78,255, forward strand.
TCTATTCTTGGTAATTGTTTTTTCACTATGACAGGACAGCAACAACAATAAGAATCATATTTAAAGATGCTCTTTGTATTCCATGAAAAGAATTCTTAAGCTTCTGCTATGTGAAATTTAATCTACAGCTTGTGTAAAGCACAATCACATATGCCCTACAGGATGAAAAGCCAATAAGATGTTTGCATATATAAAGCTTTCCTCCCATTTTCCTTTCTCACAGCTATAGCTGTTAGAAAGAAGACTTAAGTGTATTTTTTTTCCTTTTCCAAAATGCATTGATAAATCATATCTTATGAAAATTTGGACTGAAACAAAAAAGTGGCCCATGTCATCCTGGTGAAGGTGCTGCGCCAATTGTGTCACGCTGCGCCAAATAAAGAATCTTGCGCCATCCTGCTCCTGAACGTACTTTTTGATCGAAATTGCTCCTGACTGCTCCAAAACAGCTGTTTTTCTAGCGAATATCGTGAAAAAGTGGCATAACTTCTGCTTTTGTTAACTGTACGTTATGGCGGTTGCTATGTCAATATTCTGAACACATGCGTTGCGAAAAATATTCTCCTTATCTGAAATTTCAATCCTTTTGCATCTTGCAAAAATTTTGATATTTTTCATTATCCAAAATTATTTTGACATATGCTACCTCAGCTTAACTTATTTTATGTTTTATTTTGAGAAAAATAATTTATTTTTAGAAGCATGTCAACATCTAGTATTTGTGTCGCGGACGAAGCTTCCTATGTTAAAGATTTCAATCCAAATGCATCTTGCAAACATTTCAATATTTTTGACAATTTATCGCTATTTTGACAATATATACCTTCAATTAGCTTATATTTTGATAACAAATAATTTATTTTTTTCTATTTATATACCTATTAATTTTGCAAGCTTGATTTTAATAAGCATTAGGTTATCCATAGCTTCATTTTTTGGAAAACAACTGAAACAATCAAGCACATAATGTTTAATTATGGCTTTGTACTGAAAGGCAGTGTTTTGAAAAGTTGAATTTGTAAAATTATAATTTTAAAAGATTAAAGTAGAATTTTCCATGCTACTAGCAGCAGTGCTCCCATTAGGTCATTAAAGGAAAGATAAAATTTTGATGTGTTGTACAAAATTCAGAGATACTTTATGGCAGCACATAATTGTCTCATTCTACTGTTTAGAAGTTCTAACGTCTTTAAGTTTTATAACCAGCACAGATTTAAGGCATTAGAAGCAGAGAGACAAACAAATTAAATGTGAAGTAGTATACAATAGTTACACAAGAAGCTTAATCCAATCAAGAGTCATCAGATTCTTTATTAACTTTAGTAAACCAATGACTAAAGTCAGCTATTAAGAACAACGTCTTGTCTGCAGGGTTGGCTTTTTGCCGGCAGAAACCGGTTTTTGCCATGCCATTGGCAGAAACTGGTTATAACCGGTAAAAACTGGGAGAAACTGGCAAAAAATGGCAGAAACTTAAAAATTATCTTTAGTAACTTTAATAATTACAAATTTGATCTAGTAAACTAAAAATATAACTTCATTTCATCCCCTAAAAACTTGGTATGAAATTAATATTTAGTAATTTAATGTAAAAGTTGAATTACAAGACTGAAATTTTTGAAGCAAAGTAAATTTATCATCATTGAAATTGCTATGCATTACAAATTTTAACCTTGTAATCATGTAAGTAACCAACTTTTCAGTTTGTTGTTTGTAAATATATTTTATTTATAATAAATGTAACGGATAGACTTTGAAATATCCATATAAAACAAATACTTAATCTTAGCTTTTATTTTTATTAATCTCTGCAATTCAAAAATTTGTCATATTACTCTTGACGTAATTGAATGAAGCTACTTTCAAATAGTTTCTTGCCTGTTTCTTGACAGCAATGCTCACTAGATCTGCTGGGCTTGAGAGAATCTTCGCAAATTTCTTATTGGTGCACAATAAATTGAGAAATTGTTTATGTTTTGAAACTGCATGCAAACTTATGTATTGTTATAGCTACTGCAGAGTGCAAACAATGTAACATTTAATTTAGAATGGCCATAATATTGTAAATAAATTGTACTCTGGTGAACACTTAATATTTTTTTCTTGTATATAACATGCCAGTAATTATTTTAAAGTTAATTTTTGAGTTTCTGCCATAAAAGTGGCAGAAAGGGGTTTCTGCCATGCCGGTTTTAACCGGTTTCTACCAGTGGTTTTTACCACCTCGGCAGAAACCCGCCAACCCTGCTTGTCTGAAATCGAGTTACAAAATTTATGTTAGAAGATGCAGAGAAGTTATGAGAAAGAGAAAGAACAGTAGAACAAAAAGAAACTAAGTTAAAACTTTTAAATTAAGGTTTTTCAATTTTTAGCCCACAAAATCTAATTTTGCACGATAAAACGTAAAAAAACTTTAGTTTACTTTTCAAGCACAAACGTAGTTCCTCAATTTTAAGTTAAAGCGCATTGTTAACAAAAGAAAATCCAAATGTTATTGATAATTATGCAGCTAAAAAACCAAAAAAGTCGAAACTTTTCATATTGTCGTGGAAGCTTTAAACCAAACGTTTGCATTTCATATTTGACCACCACAAATGCGCTCCTAGGTTATTCATGGATAGAATTCTTTTCTTAATAATGAAAAAGGATTGGTAGTATAAATGTAATTGTAAAAAAGTGGATAAGTTTATCGTTTCAATTTGACTTTAAATGAATGTTCCAATTTCTATATCCTTGTCTCTGAAATTTGAGTTAAGTATGGTGAAACATTTTGCTGTTCACCTATTGAAACTGCACCTATTATTTTTAAACTATAACTAAAATTTAATAATAGATAATCAGTGCTTAGTTAAAATTCAAATATATTTCTGTACCTTAATGAAAAAACAACCAATGTCAAAATTCGTCGAATTGAGATATTCAGGTTCAAAGATTTGAGTCTCCATAGGAATGTGTTAGATTTGGTGTTTTAGTTTCGGTCCACTGCTAAGGCGGTTTGTTTTAAAACATTGGTTGTTGTATATGACAGAGGATACCTTTCTGTCCGCATTACGATAAAAAACTAAAAACATAAAATTCTTTACATTGGTTGTTCTTGCATTAAGGTACAGATTTAAATTGCTATAAATGTATGTGTTTATCACAGTCACATAGTATCTTATTCGAGCCTGCTCCTAAACACAATTCTGCCGCTCCCAAATGGTATTTTCCCTGCTCCCGAAGCTGCTCCCAAACCACATTTGGTCACTTGCACCCCTGCATGTGTTTTATACATAAATCCAAAATGTTTTTATTTATTTTTTTTTTAAATTAAGCTATTAGTAAAATGGCAGCTGTAATTTTAAATACTTGCTTCACTTTCCTTTCATAAGTGTCCTATATAATGTTCATGCTTAAAGTTCAATTCTTAAGTCAATTGAAAAGTTTATTATGCAAAGATTTTTTCTAAATAATAATAGTTTTTGAATTATATTAATATAGAAATATCATAATCTTATTTATGCATGCCACCATCCTGTTTTTTTTATTATTTTTTTTTTAATTGAAAGAAGGAGTTTTAAATAAATGTATAACAAAAATAATGCATATATATCATATTATTTATTAAATGCTTATTTTAGGAAGTAAGAGGAGGTAGATCATTTGAAAAATTGGGTTTTGCCAATCTTAACCTTGCCGAATTTGCTGGAGCTGGTCTCGTTTCTAGAAGATACCTGCTGGAAGGGTATGATTCAAAACATCGGCAAGATAATTCTATGCTTCAGATTACAATTGAGATGTTTCTTTTAGCTGGAGACCCATGTTTTAAAACGTTAGTATTAAAATTTGCTTTTGTTTAGATCATTGCTTTCATAAATGCTACATTGCAAAGATTTATATACAATTAAACATCAGTTTTTTGACATAACAAAAATGCACCATGCAAAGAAAATGCTGGAGTACTTTTCTTTACTCAATTTATGTTTCATATAACTTTATAACAACAAACGCAAAAGCAACAAAGGATATCACATTTTCTCCTTTTTTAGTTTCTTAGTCATATTTAACTCTAAGTACTTGTTACTAATTTAATTATTTTCCAATGTTTATGCTGCACAAAAGGAAGAACCTTAAAATGAATTGCACAATAACAATTGAAAGTTTTTTTATAAAGATAGAAATGCTATTGATCTGCATGCCATGCCCCTTCCTTGCAGGGGCTTACCTCCTAGACCAAGCGCTGGAGGGGATTGAGTATGCAAAATATGAGGGCCACATTCTGTTGATGGATTTTGGTTAGGGGAAGCTCATATATTAACAATATGGTCTTGCCGGGCTGATATTTGGTCCAATTTTTTTCAAAACCCCTCCTAACGGTCATAAGGAAAATCGATGCATAGTAAATCGCATACGATCGATAGCATACTAAAAAGTCATTTTATTGATGACTTTTGTCATAATTTCAGTTAATTTTAATAGTGGAAGTGATGGCGGGTTGTTTGTAATTAAATAATAAAAATAATATATATTTTTTAATTAAGTAATTAAAATTATACTAGAGAAAACAGCAAACTGAAATAGAATATGTGCAAGCAAGACAAGCAATCACTAATTTTTATTTTGACAACTATTATTGATACATTTACGTTATGATATGCCTTATGATCTTGACTTTTTATAGCTGCAAGCAGTCGTTCAACGATTTGACGTACATTTACAACGTTAAACTAAAGACTCTGGCAGAGAGGGCTCAGTCATTTGCTGCAGACGTACTAGTAGTTCACCAGATCTTAGTTTTTTCTTTAAAAAAAGAGATATGCAGGCTATTTCTAACTGTTTTAATTACTCTTCATTTTAATCTAGGTTTCCCATAGATGAACGAGCTGTTTTACCGGGCAGTTTGACTAAACGACTCAGTCTCAGCTTTCAAAAATTGCACTTTACTGTCAAGTATGTTGGTAGTATCGCAATCACTTACAGGGTGTAATAGTGGCAAAATTTTGCACATGCTTTCACCAAAGGATTCAACAGCTAAATGGCACCCTAGAAGAAACTTCTTTGTCCCAAAACCGTCGATCAACAGATCTAAGCAACCAATATTTGCTGTTTCTTTCCAGTAGTGAATTACCAAAATGGATACATCTGTATCAATGCCGAGGGTAATAACATAAGCTAACTGCTTAGAATATGTGACAAAACATTCTTGAATCAGCTTCTAAATGGACTGATTTTAATTCAAGTACTTCATAAAATCAAGTCTCTTTTAGCTTGAAATATTTAATTGGGTCATCAAATTTGAAAAAAAGCTTTGACAAAATCCACAAAAGTATTGAACTTTTATAATTGCATTTGGCAAATAACTGCCATACCACGAACAAAATAAATTTTTCGAGTATTTGAATGTATAATAGCTTGCTAAGTGTTCAGACCATAGTTTTAACAATTTTGAATTTCAAGGGCAAGTTGTGATTTTGGTTATTTCCTATAAAATCCGCCATGGTCCAATGGAGTTAGTCTAATATGTCACACACACACACACACGATGCTAATATTTTGTATTAAATCCACATTGATGTGCTACCAGGAGTAATTTTTGGAAAATTGTTTTATCTATTACGTTCTGTAGTTGCTTGTTGGACATATTTTTGCTTGTTTTGCCAAGAGTACTATAAAATCGGGAACTTTCGTTTCCTTTATGGGATGTGGTAATTTCTTAATTTTCATAAAAAGTCGTTCATCTTCGTATGTATTTAATAGAGCCTCCCTTTTTTCTTTAACATTAAGTGATCATTACATAGTAGATTCTTTAGAAAATGCACAGCTGAAAATATTGCGAAGCACACATTCTCCACTGCTGAGTGAATTACAAGGTTTAAAATACTTGATAATATTTTGAATATATTTTTCGTCCGTATTAATCATCGAATGCGTGCATTCATTCTGACTATTTATGTCCAATGTAATATCAGATTGTATTCCAAGATATGGTTGAAGAATTGAGTGAAAGCTATTTTTAAATGGATAAAGAGACCACCACCTTTGCATTGCTTCTTTATTTTTAGTGATACCAATTAAGCCTCCTGCCCCAGTAAAAGATCAATTTTGAGACTGCTCTAACGCTAAGTCGTAAATTACAGCATGGAATGTTCCTGCAGTACTCTTAAAAGAATGTATTCCCCTTTTCATATCATTCACGACCTGTGGAGGTAATTTTAACATGCCTTGATAATGTCTTGAGAAGTCTAACATAAAATGAATCGATGTAATATTCGATGAATATGATGACCTTTCAATAAAATTTTTAGAGTCAAATTTACTTAGTAAAAACCAAATCATTAAAAACTACATAATTTCAAATCCGTCGACAAAAGCACCTGATGATTGCAAAGCTTCCTTTTCAAGCACTCAAAATAAATAACAGCTTGTTTTGTTTATGTGCACAAATCTTCAAAATATGTTCAAGTAAAAGAAGACTGTGATATGTGCATTTGTGGAGTATTCGATAACCCCTACAAACAGTTTCAAGCTACAAGGGACTTTATTTTATGAAGTACTTGAATTAAAATCAAACCATTTAGAAGTGGATTTGAAAAAGGTTTGACATGGTCTTTTGTCAAAGGTCCATGCAGTAAACTCATGTTATTACCCTCTGCGTTGATACTGTTGTATTCATTTTGGCAATTTACTACTGGAAAAAATCTATTTATGAGCTAATATTTAGAAAAGTGCCAATTTGAGTCCCAAGTGAATTTTCACCAGTATTTCAGTAACTAGTTAAAAAAATAACTTTCCCCAAAAAGAAGATAAGTTTTTCTTTCATTTCATCTACTAACATCAGAAAAAAAATTTTTTTTTCATCAGAAAATATTGTGTTTATACATCAAAAATCAGATCGGTAACGTGTCCCAAGTAGCAAAGCTTAGCATGCAAACAGGTCATGCGCACTTTCTAACTTCCCAAAAAAACACATTTGCACAAAAAACGATTCTATTTTTACCCCTTTGTTAATATTTTACTTCATTTTTGTTTTAATCAATTTCTGATTTTCTAGCTGATGCGAAATAAGCGTGTCCCAAGTTCCGCCGTCAGAGTGGTAACAATAACTTCCGATCTATGTTTAGGCTCCCAAAATCATTTCCTGCACCTATACCACGTGATACTGAGTACCTGGTGGAAAGTTTTATCAAATTGTAATTAAAAATTTGCATTTCTGCATCAAAAATTGTAGGTAAGATTTTTTAAAGTGATTTTATAAAATGTGTGTCATTTGAGTCATCAGATCGGTAACACGCTCTAAAATGCGCAGTTTTTATTATTTTAAAAATTATTTTATATATAAGTATAGTCCTTTGTTACAAGTGAAAAAACCACATGTTTGATTTTGGTTTAGTGCGATCTACTCGGAAATAAAAAAAAAACTTTGTCAGTTTGTCAGATCGGTAACAGTCAGAGCGGTAACATTGAAAAACAGCAAATATGTTACAGAACTAACTCACACGTTTCAGAATTATAAAAAGCAAAAATCATACTTTAGCCATATATATTGAATATTTTTGTTCTTAAAAAATGAAAAGCAATGAGTTTTAGTACAATTGCTTCATTTGTGGTTTGTATGACCTAACAATAGAAGTTAGTAAAATAAGAAAAATTGACACTGCAGAAATTAAGTTAATTAATTATTATTATTTTAATTTATTTATTTATTTGTTTATTTTTGTGCCTCAATTTCTTATAACTTCGCTAAATAACTAAATAACTATCATGCTAAATTTTAATTTCTGATCAAGAAATTAAATTTCCTGCAACTAATTAAAGAAAAGCAAGCAGCAGAGTTGTGTGTTGAAAAAGTTGAAGTTGTGTGTTGTTTTAAAACAAAACAAATGTTTTATTAGCTTGGATTTGGTAATCTCATAATTTATTTTATCTAAAAATCTTATCGCTCATTTTTATTTCCAAGAAATGCTTTTTCATAATGAAATTTGATTTTTTAGCCTAATATATATATTTTAATATAATTATCTTCATTCTATGTTAAAAATGCAAGGAAATGATATCATATTTAGAGATGTTAACGAAGATTGAAAGCATAAACTCAAATATGTAGCTCATATTAACATCAGATCTGTAACATTCATCAGATCTGTAACGGCTTAAAAGTGAGTAATCTAAGGAGGGGGTAAATAACTTCCTTGACCTCCCCCCTTTTATTTTCTTGCATTTAGACCCAATTTAGACTTAAAATCCAATATTAGTTTTTTTCTGCAAAAAAATTTTTTTTTCAGAAAACTCCAACTTCAAATTGGCACTTTTCTAAATATTGGCTCTTATATTAAAAACTGAGTATCTTTCTAACTATCTTTCTTTCTAACTATCTTTCTTTCTAACTATCTTTCTTTCTATCTTTCTATGTCACACTTCTTTCTCCTGAACGCCAATGAACTGAAAGTCGAACCAGGTACCGATAGATAGGTAATTTTTCAAGCTTCATTAGTTTCAATCTATATAATTATACGATTTTAATTAGCGAAGATATCAATTAATAAGTAGTCAAATTTAAAGCGATTAAGCCTAATAAATGATTAAACTTCCAAGACATTTTTTCTTACCGTTGCCATTTTGAATTAAAACGTTAATTAAATTATTGAACTATTTAAAGCTCCAAGATATTTATTTCTTTCCGTTGCGATTTTAAGGCAGGGATTCAAGTGAAACACGGACGATCGCAACTCACCAATGCAATCGCAAATTCCAAAATTTGGATTCAAGTGAAACGATTTCACTTGAATTTTCGACTTACAGTAGCGATTGCAATATGCAAACGCCTCGAAGCGATTGCAATGGTGTTTCACTTGAATTCGGCCCTAAATTAAAACGTTAATTAATTTGAACTTTTTAAAATGAAAGAGTGTTATTTTTTTCCATTGTCATTTTGAATACGTGTTATAACAAAATTCTAACAATTGTTTTTATTCTAATTATTAATGACATATCTTTTCTCTGGTACCATTTTGAAAATGTGTTTTTAAATAAAATTGCAATTGCTGTTTTTAGAATGGACTTTTTCTGGCTGCGATCCAAATATTAAAAGAACTTTTTCGTTTAGAATTTTGCAATTAATTTTACAGGAAGAAAGCGGTTTGGAAAGGAATTTTATTTGTTATTTAGGGAGAGTGCTAAGTATGCGCTACTTGACATCGTCTTTATTTTTGAGGAAGTATGTGCAAATAATTAGATTGATTCTTTGATGCAGGAAAGCTTTTTAGCGAGCCGCTTTGGCGGGGAGTAGTTTATTAAACTTTTCCTTGGTACTTTAAAGGCGAGCCGCCTTGGCGGCGAGTAGTGAATTGAAACTTTCCTCGCTACTGTAAAGGCGAGCCGCCTTGTCGGCGAGTAAACTGTTTAAACTTTCCTCATTTCTTTAAAGGCGAGCCGCCTTGGTGGCGAGTAGTTTTCTCAAACTGCCTTCACTACATAACAGCCCGTGCAACGCCGGGCTACGCAGCTAGTTAGCAAATATTGGTTGTTTAGGACTGTGGATCGACGGTTTTCGGACAAAGAAGTTTCATCTAGGGTGCCATTTAGCTGCTGAATTCCTTGGGGAGGAAAGCATGTGCAAAATTTTGCCACCATTACGCGATAGCGATACTACTACCAACAGATTTGACCGTAAAGTGCAATTTTTTGAAAGCTGAGACTAAGTCCTTTGGTCAAACAGGTCGTTCATCTATGGGAAAATCTAGATTAAAATGAAGAGTAATTAAAACAGTTAGAAATCGCTTGCACATCTGTTTTTTCAAGGAAAAAACTAAAACCTGATGAACTCCGAGATAGACTGATTTCTCAAAGCATATGTTTTTGCTTTAATTTAATGAAAGTTCTATACACGTCAGATGCTATGTGTTTGTTAAGGGCTACAGTACAAATATTTATTTGGAGAAATGCTCATAAACTCAGTTGCAACCAACTGATTTAAGTTTATTTGAATATGAAAAGCTTAATGATGACCTACGAGTATATCTGCAGCAAATGACTGAGCTGCCTCTGCCAGAGTCTTTAGTTCAAACTTTTAAATATACGTCAAATCGTTGAACGACGGCTTGCAGCTATAAAAAGTCAGGATCATGTTGTATATTACTAAGTAACTGTATCAATAATAATTGTTAAAATAAAAATTAGTAATTGCTTGTCTTGCTTGCACATTATGCACATATTCTATTTCAATTTGCTGTTTTCTCTTGTATAATTTAAATTATTTAATTGATTTTTAAGAAATATTATTTTTATTATTTAATTAAAAATAACCCACCATCACTTCCATTACTTGAATTAACTAAAATTATGATAAAAGTCATCAATGAAATGACTTTTTAGTATGCAATCCATCGATTTTCCTTATGACCGTTAGGAGGAGTTTTGAAAAAAATTGAACCAAATATCAGCCCGGCAAGATCCATATTGTTAATCTATGAGCTTTCCCCCAACCAAACCCCAACAGAATGCGGTCCTCATATTTTGCATACCCAACCCCCTCCAGCGCCTGGTCTATCCTGTAAGTCGAGTTGTGTACATCTTGCTAAAGCACCATTGATATACTATACCACATCACATGGCCGTATTTAAGCGGTGGGTTTTTAGGTTTCAAACACCATCTGAAATTCTCTCTTCACACTTTCCAAAATATGCTTTTATTGCTAGATCACGTTAAATTTTACCATATTCCCCCCCCCCCCCCCCCGTAAAAAAGAACCAAATTAAAGGTTGAGAGGAAATTTTTTTCATACTTCAAAAATTAGCTCCACCCTAGAGTACATGCATCTTTTTACTGGAGTGAATAAATACATTGAATATTTAATATTATTGTCATGTATTATTGTAAGTTATTTAATATTATTGTAAGTTATGTTATGTACACATCATAGTTTTTCTTTATATAATTGACAAATTTCTTTCAAGTTTGCACATGTTAATGCCTTTAAAGTAGCCTCCCCTCATTCAAATAATCTATTGTAACAAAAATTAGTAGAATATACGGATTAAATCAAATTTTATTGATCATGTTGATTTCATAAGAGATGTGCTGGTAAAACCCTCCCCGAAATAAAAGTCTGGTTACGGTCCTGCCACTTTAGCATTAGTTCTTATATAAAATATATTTATATGGTTTAGTACACAATTGGTTGATGTACAATTCTGCATTGCTGAGCTCAAAATTATTTTTCTGCATTTAACATATAGTAGTACATAATTTGTAAAAAGAAGAGTTGAATTTAAAGAGCTTGTCTCTCTACTTTGTAGATTTATTATAATTTTTGTAATAGAGTAAAATCGTCTTTTTACTTTACTGTTTTATGTTCAGCATTTCTTTATTTTTTATGTGTTACTTTTACTGAAATTAAACATGTTTCTTTAAAATTAATGTTGTTTACTTTTAAGATTTAAACTTAGAAAATTGTGTACCATTTTATATGGGTGCCACTTATCCAGTTTATTAGAGTTTTAAAAACTAAAATTTAAACTGTTTGAATGTTAAACTGCATTATTTTCTGAGAATTAAAAAGAAAAGGATTAAGTCCTAATAATGAAATTTTGGAAGTATATGAAACATATTTGCTTTTTAATTTCAGTCCTACTCTTCGAACACCAATACCTTTGGGAGACAAGCCTCAAATTCAATTGCCTGCTGATAAAAAAGGTGAAGATTACAGTGGGGATAGTTTAGCTAGTGGTAGCAGTGGCTTCGGCAGTCTACCACGAAAACAAAGGCCAAATTTACTATCTTCAGGTCTGTTTCATCCATAGCTATTTCCCATCCTGTAGTTGTTGCTACTGCTTTCACTGCTGCTATCCCTGGCATGATATTCTGGTTTGATTTGTGAGCCTGTCCTGAATTGCTCTAAATCAGTAACATAATATTTCTTCATGTAATATTTTTATGTCCCCCCCCCCCCTCTGCTGCTGTATTTTTATTGATGTTATCTAGGATATTAAGTTTTAAAAATAATCAATAATCATAGTAAATATGTTTAGATTACAAATTATAATACTTAAATTTTATGTTTTCAATGTGCAACTTTGAAATTTCTATTGTTCAAAATATCATTTGTGTTTGGGTTATTAAATGAAAAACCAGTTAGTGTGTTTGCAAAATTGAGGTGCTAAATTAGTTTGTTTCTATATGCAAACATATTTATGTAATAAAAATTATTAACATATTATTAGTTTTGGCTTAGCTTTATATTGTTTGCATGTGGGAAGAAAATAAAAATTGCAATTTTCTGCTAGACTTCACTTTTTGATTTGTCTGCCTGATTTCTTTTTTATAATATTGTCCTTTATCTACTTAGAATTAATTCTAAAGACTTCTGTTTGTATGATTGGATCCCAATATGTTACTTATTTTGAAATCTGGATGTGTCAGCTTCTGTTAAACTTGCTTTTTTTTGGTGGCTGATTTTTACTTGTGTGTTTATTATTCAGTAAATAAAGTATTTCCATGTGAGTTTTATCATAATATAACAAATAAGTATACTAAGTTACTGCATTTGAAATTAAATTAATTACTTTAAATGCTTGAATCAAAGAACTGAAAGCTCAGAGAAATCAGATCCCATAGTTTCTGAACCTCTTCTACAATACTGCTATAATCTTCTACTTCTTTGCTCTCCCCCTTCATTTTGAATTGTATACAGGGTGCGGCAGAAAAACCCGGACAAGCATTTATTATGATAATTTTATTAAATAAAAGAAATTTAGCAAAACAACAATTAATAATGTTAACATAGACTTCTTACAATAATATACTCAGCTGGTTTCGAAGTGGCTTCCTCCAGGTGTGATACATAGATCCAAACGTAACTAGAAATTTTCAGCGATGGGCCGCAGCTCTTTCAGTAACAATCGGTCCCATTCTCGAAGCAGCGACTGCTTCAGCGACTCCAAGCTTTTTTGGGGCTTAGTACAGGCCCTGACCTTCAAAATGGACCACACACTGTAATCCATGGGATTCAGATCCGGGGGCTAGGGGGTCATTCCGTAGATTAGATGAAGTCTGAGAAATGAGTTCGGCACCAGTCCTGAGTCATTTGGTCCTGTGAGCCCGCACTGAGTCCTGCTGGAATATCCAATCCTCATCACCAAAGTGCTACTAGGCCCATAGAAGTACGACGGCCTGAATAATGTTGCGGCGATACACTTCTTTGCTGATTTTGACCCCTTAATCCACAAAAACAAGGAGAGTCTTGCCGAGCGCAAACTCCTCCCCAGAACATCACCAATTGTGGATTTTTGATGGTGTTCGACGATGGCCGATGTGCCAGGACCTTTAGTGAACCAGACTCTGTCGTTTTGGCGGTTATGCGCCCGTTCGACAGTGAACAACATCTCATCTTTGAAGAGGATGCTCTTCCACTGCTCACCTGCGGCCCGACGTTTGAGCTGGCGACATCTTTGAAGTCTCACGCTCTTGTTCTCTTCAGTAAGAAGTTGGGCTCTTTGGAGCTTGTTAGGCTTGAGATTGAGTTCAATTTTAGCTATTCGCTGAACTGATCGGTCGCTGATTTCGATTTCACGAGCGAGTTTTGCATGGAGACCCTCGAATTTCGCTGCACTCGCTTCTTGATGAACCTACGGTAGGAAAATGTGTTCACGGTTCGCTTTCTTCCTCTTCCAGGACGGCGTAAGGAGTGACCAAGCATTTTGTACCGGCTAATTGCATTGGAAACAGTCTGTCGAGGAATTTTGAGTAAACGAACTGACGTTTAAAAGCGCGAAACAGTTCCAAAATTGCAACGCATCCTTTCTATCATTCTGCAAACAAAACAACGATGATAAGTACAAAATCGACACTGCCCTCCTCAATGCAGGCAAATATGAAGAATCTTTAAAAAAAAGAATTGGCTGAATACGGTAAAACGTGTTGGCGTCAGGACGTGACAAACTTTGTCCGAGTTTTTTTGCCGCACCCTGTAGTTTAGGAAGTTTTGCTTTGCTTGTGGTAACAATTTCAAAATCCTTAGATTAGAAATTATATTTCATATTAAAATAAATAATTCTTTTGCTTGAATAATGGCAATATTTTCTTACTTTTGAGTTTAATATTCAGGTGTCTGTCCTGAGTAAACTTTCTACCTTTAAGAGGCTACTACCTACCGTCACAAATTCCTTCTTGAATAACTGCACTTTTGAAAATTTGAAAAACTTTACCTTCACTGAGCAAGCTCTTTCTTTCAGTCTTTTGTCAAAGAAAAATGCGATTATTTTAGCGATATAGCAACTAAAATGCACTATTTTAGAATTCTTGCCCAAAAAGGTTCTGTTTTTACGATTGCAATTTACGTTAAGGACTTGTTTTGGAGATTATGGTTTTTGTTTATTATTACTTTTATTCTGAATTCATATAAATTAAATTTAGTTTTAAAAGTTTTGTAGTCAATCTTTTTTTTTTTAAATCTTAAATGGGCACTAATTTTCACTTGGGGAATTTTCATAAATCTGGAGCTAGCCGCACTTTTCAGGTCTTTCATTGAAATAAGATTGACCTTCAAGAACATAAAACTAGATCATAAGCAATCAGTATTTATTTATTTAGTGTACAAAAGGATTGTACTAAAATCGAGGGAACATCCTGGTTTTTATGATTTGTATATGAAAATTTTCTCTGGCAAATAGTACCTTTTTTATTGTACTTAACAATTGTACTAGTAGTACTTTTTTTTGAGTAATCACAAATTGGCTTATAATTTTCACTTTACCGCAGCTGATGTCTTATCTTTTCATTTTTTACATTGATACTGTTTAACCTTGTTCATTTTAACGTACTAAAAACAAATTACTGCTCCCCACATTAAGGTTTGAACTGCTTTGTTCTTCACACGAGTCAAACTACGGTTAAGATGAATTAGTTTTAAAGGTCCTTTTGAGTTTGACTGTAATACGTATCTTCTCACGCTTTGGTTGAAAGATATTCGGCGACAAATTAAACCCAAAAGCTGAATCGCATTGTAAGAAATTCTTCATAAATGATTGATTGGTAAATTTATTGCCTATTTGGCACAGACTCCAAGAGTTTTGACATTTCTCAAAAAGTAAATTAGGTTGTCAAGAAAAAATCAGTTTTATTCAACTTGTATTGGAAATATTTATCAATTATTTTTGCATTCGTTAATCTTTTTTTTGAAAAGAATAAACCAATAAATTTTAACAGCAAACAATAATAAACAAAAAATAATACTACTCAAAAACTTATATTTGCATCTGCTCCAAAACCTCAAATTACTGTTCCAAAGTGCAAATTAACCTGCTCCAAAAGTGCTCCGAAAATTGATTTTTGAATTTTCCACCCCTTCATTTCATGTAATAATCTATTAATTTGATTCATTTTTCACTATTCGAATTCCTTAATTCACTTTGATACAAAAAAATGTTATCAGAGAAAAAGTATCAATCCTAAAAAATGGTTTACTATGAATAATAGTATGTATGAGTATTTTACTGGAAGACATTAATTATTTTATATTTTTATTCTTCAGATTGCAGCAAAATGGTTCATAAGATTTATTTATCCATGATGCTTGTTACATGTATTGTAAAATTGAATCTTTTACGTGGACTTAGGAAATATTGTTTTAACTTTGTTTTTCCTATTTAGACTTAGTTATTGGAAGTACTGAAGAAAAGCATAAGGAAGATGATCATTTACCAGATTTTGAAAGAGGTCATTCCCGAAATTCTAGTTATGCAAGCCAACACTCAAAAGCTTCTGGGTATGGAAGTTTAGCTTCTCATTCTAGACAAAGCAGTGCAGAGTCTGGCCATCATAGGTAACACTGAACTTGTGCATAAATTGATAATAACTTATTTTATTTTATGTAATAATGATAAGAGTTTAAGAAACAAGTTCAGTCAATATTAACTCATTGATGCCCATGATTTTTGTGTTAAAATACCTTTTACATACCTGCCAACTTGTACGTTTTGGCCGTACAATGTACATTTTTTTGCCCTATTGTACGATGGTATGGTAAAAGTGTAAAATCGTACATTTTTTACAGATTTTTCAACAATTCCAGTGGTTTTTTTTTTCATGTAACTAAATTCCAGCTACTAGGCTTCCTTAAAATTTATCGTTACATGTGATAGTACGCGAGGGAGAGCCTAAACTTCGTCATAGTTCAGTACTGAACACGTACTTCGCAGAAAACTGGTTCGCGTGGTTGAGACTACAATCCTTTTGCATCATGCAAATATTTTAGTATTGCAAAAATTTTAAGTTCCATTTCCATATGCTACCTTAGGCCATCACATTTAATTATTTATTTAAAAAAAAAATTGCTCCCCCTTTTTCATGCTTACGTTTTTCTTGCGATTCTCGTAAAATCGCTTCTTTTGTTTGACATTTCAATCCTTTAACATCTTGTCAGTGTTTTAATATTTCTGATAATTGGAGGTTATTTTCACTTATTGCTATCAAAGATTAACTTATTGTATTTTTTTAATAATTAGTAGATAAATTTATTTTTTAAAAATGATCTGTTGTCAAAAATTGTGTCCTGTGTTACGATTTCAGTTCTTTTGCATCTGAAAGTATTTTAATACGTTTGGCAATCGGAAGTAATTCTAACATGACTATTGAAGACTACTTTATTTTATTTTATTTATTTATTTTTTATCATTCATGTCTTTTTCTTACCAGCATGCTGATATTCAACACATATTTCACAGAAAATTGCATAACTGAAAGAAATTTATTCAATTGAAAATCTGAAGAAAAGTAAAAATGTTAATTAAAATAAAACCACTGAAAGTGACTGGTATAATTATGACAACTTATTTAATGTCTGATTTTCATTAAGAAATAGGTTATTGTCTTAGTACGGTTTTGTAGGGGAAACTGTAAGATTTTCTAAGTAGACATGTTGGCAGGTATGCTTTTACAAAAAAGTTGAGAAAGATGCATAGTGGCGTTTCTGGCATGGGTGTTAGTAACAACAATTTCCGGACGTATATAATGTTATAAATATAATAATCTAGGAATAGTTAAATAAAAAATGAACTCAGGATTGTCATTGTTGTCCAAAACTGCGTAGAGGGTACCCTAGTAAGGTGACGGGTGATAAGGAACGTTACAATATGGCAAGATGGTTTGCCAATCAGTATCAAGCTGCTTGTTATGGCATGCTATAACTGATGTTTCACATGGTTTAATTTGCTTGGTAGCTCAAAATTTGACTTGGATTTTGGGGACGGGGATTTAATTTGTCTGATTTCACAATAATAGCATTTCAGTTTATATTCAAAAATGTATAGAGAATAGAGATCCTGCACTTTTTTTTTTTTGTAGAAATTAAGTACTGTGTTTCTTTCACCTTTATTTGTGATCATCAGTCCGGAGTATCCATAGCGGAGCTTGAAGTAGTAAATCTTTGATTATAGAGCTGTGCTGCTGAGATTACCTTCACTCTGATGGCTAAGTTCATGCCTGCCAACTCTACTGGATTTTCCGAGAGACTTCCCGGATTTTGAACCTTTCTCCCGGTCTCCCAATTTTTGTTTAAAATCTCCCGCTTTTATAAATCTCCCCCCCCCCCCCCCAAAAAAAAAACTCCCTTATTTTAGCACGTTTACTCCATGCTTTGAAGGTTTCCTACTTAACTTCAAACTTTAGCAAATTGGATCTGGCAACATCACTTCTTGTTTACGTTTTTAATCTCGCTTCGCGCATCTACTAATCGTCGTTAGGCCTAGTATCTTAAATTAATTAGTGATGTCAGCCAACAAAAAACCAAAAAAGTACCTGCAAAGCTACAAAGCAGCATATAGTTCCGAATTTCCTTGTTTGAAGAAATCTAACAAGAGTGATAATCATATCTTTTGCACGGCGTGTTGTGCTGACTTCAGCATTGCCCATGCTGGGAGAGGTGACATAGTGAATCACTTAAACAGTAAGAAGCACATTGAAAATTTCACAAGTGTATCTGAGCCTAATAAAATTGAAACTTTTTTCCAAAAAACTTCTGATTCCAAAGTCATTCGTGCAGAATGCTTAATTACAGCATTTCTCGTGGAACACAATCTTCCATTGAGTTGTGCTGATCACGTTGGGCCATTGTTACGAAAAATTTTCCCCAATGAAGAAATTTCCAAAAAGTATAGTTGCGCCCACACAAAAACGACCGCTATTATTGGGTACTTTGCTGCTGAAAGCAAATTTAATCTTATTGAAAATTTTTAAAAAGTTCCATTTTGCATTGCTACAGATGGAAGCAACAAGAGATAATATATTCCTAGTTTTCTCTCAATAACACAGAAAAATGCGACATTCATCTGCAACAAAAAAATCTACTGGATTTTTTCTTGGAAGGTTGGTAGGTATGCTAAGTTTAATTTTACCTTTCATTTAGGGTTTGCAAACTTTAGCAAGACAGCCAATATGACCAATGGGTAACTCATTTTCCACCCAAGCATTACCTTAACTTTATAAATTAAGCTGTACCCGTTTGTTGAACCCTCGTTGGTGTGCTAAATTAAATTTAGCTACCAGTGTGAGAGTAATCTTAGTTTTAAGGGGAGATTTACTACTTCCAGCTCTGCTACGGCTATTTTAGTCTAGTGATTCAAAATAAAAGTGAAAGTGCATATTTTGATTTCCATATTGTGCTGTTTGATGTTTTGTTCTGCCTTGCTCCATTAAAGAGTAGTAGCTCTCTGTTTATTTACAATCTTGACTATAAAAAATGTCAAAGCATGTAGTTCCTTTTCATCCTGGTGTATAACTGAGTTCCTAACTACGTAACTAAAAAGGAAAGAAAATTATTTTTAAATCTTCAATGCAGTTGCATGTGTTATAATCTGTAATGTACATTGTGATTTGTGCATAATTTTGTAACATTTTTAAAACTCTGTCTGAATTCTTAATCAACGTTTGAAAATTTCAACAAAGGCGAAAAAAGTCAAATTCTACAGTTTGCAGTAGATTAAACTGACACTAAAGTTGCGATGTTATAAAAATCTGCTGCATAATATTTTGGATTTATTCTGAGAGATTATTTGAAATTGAACAAAACCCGGAAGGCAGTATTTTGATAGTTTGAATTGAGATGTGATCAAAATAGAAATGTTTGTTGTGGACAAGCTATAGCAAGCATTAGGGCAATAGTCCCATAATATAATAAAAATAGAGCTTTTATTTATGAAATAGTAATTAAAAATTGGTTTTAGGTAAGTTTTATTGATTTTTTGCAATTTATGTCATTTTACTATTTCTAGGAACCCCAGCTCAAGTTCTACATTTGGTGAACTTTCTGGTATACCCAAGCCTCCAGATAGAAAGAGACCTACTATGGTGAGTTAAAATTTTACTCTTATTTTATGCTTTATTAACAAAATTTATTATCTTTTTTTATCAAATTCGAATTGTACGACAGAGCGAGAACCTTTCTCCTGCTGTTATGGTACAACTGTTAGAGTAGGAAAAATGTCTTTGTTTGCTGCTACAATGATGGTATAAGTAGTATAAATACTTTTTTTCTCTATACAATGCAGTAGATATAGTATAATGGTACAATGGTAGTAGAAACAATAACATTATACTTCTTGCACATGAAAAAAAGAAAGAAAAAAAAAAAGTTTTTGAAACTATATCACCATCAACTAAAATAAGTCATGCTAAATCGCTATTTAGTAATTATTAAAATAAACATTTATTTAAAAAAAATTAAAGTGAGAAAGGAAAATAATATACTTGCAGAAAGTATAATAATAAGTAATATACTTACTATACTTATCCATTCATAAGAGGAAAAACGAAAAAAAAGTGAATGTTTCTTAAATTTAACAATTCAGTCCTTTTTCAAAGAATGAAATACTTCTCATACAAATCCCGTCTCACCCTGAGTTCAAAAGTTAAATTGTAATTAAAAGTTTTGGAATAAATTGGGAACATATGGCCTCATGAAACCAAAAGACTGTAAACTTCTTATTTTGGAATGTTGATTTTAGAATACTGACAAATAATTGCTTTATACTTCAGAAACAAACATCAGACGAAGGCAGAATGGACTCCACTCGTGTCAGTGCTAAAGAAGTAATTAATGAAGTAATTGAAGCTACTAATTTAGATCCAGACGAATCTGCAGAATGTAAGTTTATTAAATAAATTATTTTTTCTTTTTTGTTTTAATTTATGGTTTGCTCTTCAGTTGAGCTCCGAAATTGAACAGAGTATTGAGAATGCTCATGAAATATGAATTTCACTGTGACTCATTAATTAGATCATAGAGTTTTTATTTTTGAATAAAGATTTCCTTATTAACATATTAAATAGCTATGAGATTTGACCTGTGCGAGTGAACTGGCACTTAAAATTTTCCATGTTCCGGTTACCTGTTTTTAAAATCACCAAAGTTATTTTAAAACACATGTCATGGAAGTGGACAAAATGTAGCATTTAAGTCGGTGACATATATATGTTATTATTTTGGAGGGAGCCCATATAACCAAGATTAGTCCCCCCCCCCCCCCCACACACACATACACACTTTTTTTTTTTTTGTAATTTTGTAATTACTGAAAGGTACGGAGAAATTTTCAAAATTGAAGTAAAATATTATAACTCTTGAGCAGATAGGGAAAAAGGGAGTTTCAGGCCCCCTCCGAAACTTTTTCCAAAATGTAAATTAATTTTAGACCATCTTTGATGATGTTGGAGTATCGAGACTCCTCTGGGAAACTGACTGAAACTACAACTCTAAATGAGCAATTTTAGGCTATCTTTGGTGGTGTTAAGAGAATTGAGAAGACTCGAGAGATCCCTTCTGAAATAATTTGGCACTGAAGCACAACTCAGGATATATTAAAGGAGAATAAGAGGAGGTCCCCTCCTGATATATTTTTTTTTTAACTAAGGTTCATTTTAAGTAAATTTTGGGAAGGAAAAGTTCGGAGATCTTGTCCTGAAAGATTTTTGAAGCATAGAAACGCAATTTCGGGCTCTCTTTGGAGACATTAAGTGTCAAGAGGTGGTTAGGGATTTCTCGCCAAAATTTTTCAAACTGGAAATCTTAAAGGTGTAATTTTAGACCTTTGGTAGTAACGTAATCTGTAGCATGGATCAATTGCATAATAAGCCTCTTTGCTCATGAAAAAAAATTCTGATATTGTAGGAAATTTAAGCTTTCCACTGAGCTGGAGAAATTCTTACCATTTCAACAGTTTCACTACGTTAATTCTTTGAAGCAGAATTTTTATTCAATGTATTTTCTATAATCAAAACTAATTTGAACTTTTTTTTTTTTTCATGAAGTAACAATACAGTCAGTACTAATACCTAGCCAAATCAGTCTATTTGCTGTTGCAAGCCTCCTGACATGAAAGATGGAGCTTTTCCAGTGATTTGGTTTAAACATTTTTAGCCAATTTTCAGAACATATAGTTTCACATAGCTTTTGCAAATATTTTTGCTCTGTGGAAAGTGCACCTATATTTACTGCTGGCAAATCTACAGAGAAACTTCACAAATGATAGTTGCCTGTGTTGCTTGCTCCATCCGACTAGACTGAAAATAAATTCTTAGAAAATAACTGGCTTGTTTTTGATTAACCTATAATGCTAGGAACTAGGCTTGTTAGCTGTAATATTTTCTGGTGAATAATGATTGAAAAAATTGCTTCCCAGCTCATGCAATAACACTTCATGTATTTTTCCACTTAAGCTTTTCTGTGTGGAATGCCCATCTGTTTCCAATGCTGATAAATAAAATGTCCTTTCGAAGTCACTTACTTCGTCTGAATATATAGCATCTAACTTGAAATCCTCATCAAAATAGGTTTCTTTCACTTAATGCAGCGCAAGTACAATGTGAAATAATTTCCTATTGTTGAAGTAGGCTGGCTATTCATATTACTTTCCAACAGTTTGACATGCTTATTTTGATAGCTTTATTTTCTTCTCACTTTAAGTTTTAACTTCCTAGTCATTTCCACATTCTAATTCCTCATTTACAATCTCCTCAAAGGTATCTGATCCTTGAATACTTTCTGTTTGAAAATCTATATCTTTCTTGACTTTGTACACATGCACAATTACATTTCAGAACACATATATTGAAGTATCAAATTGTAAATTTTGCATCATCTTGAAACCTTTTTTATTTCATTTTTGCAGCATCTCTTGTTTCTTCCGATGTACTTCTTTATATGCTCCATAAGCTTATTTTTTTCCATCATTGAATCCCCCTTCCCTCTATTGTGCATGTTTTAGAACTCAAGAAAGGTATTGCATTTCACATTTAGTGGTCACACAGATGTACTTAGTACTGAGCAAAAATGTTTTTATGAATTGTGTAAGGCGAGATGTTCTGAAATTGACTACATTTTGTCGTCCAAATCACCGGAAAAGCTCTGTCTCTCATAACAGGAAACTCACATCAGCAAAGAGAGTGCCTTGTCTACATTTTGGTACAGCCTGTAATGCTATCACATGAAAAAAAGTTTTGAATTAATTTTAATTTTCAAAAATACATTGAATAAAAACTCTGCTTCAAAGAACTAAAGTATTGAAACGGTCCAAATGATACGAGTTTCATTTGGACGAGTTTCATTTGGACAATGGCTGTGCAATTGATTTATGCTACAAGCAATTAAGAAAAATAATGCACTATTTTTTTTTCTTTTAAATTAAAATGAGATTTTTTGCGTATTTGGCGAAAATTCAAGGACCTGGAGGAGGGCTTGAATATTATACAATATCAAAATAACTTTTCCCATGAGCTATGAGTCTTCCTGTGCTACCATTTTCTCTACTAACGATTTAAAAAAAAAATTCTAGAGAACGTTGCAGGAGATGTAAATATATTTTGATTTCAATGCTCTTGAAAAACATCTGGAGCTTTAGACTCTTCTAACCATGCCAGTTGTGTAAAAAAAAAACTTTTTATGTGTGTTCTGTTTTATTTCATTTTATTAACTCATTATTTTTTTAATGTTATAGCACCTGGACTCATATTAATTATTAAGGATGATGGTACTCCAGCTTTTGGTACTCATGAACTTTCTGATTGTGGTACTGGTCGCTTTGATAAAGTTGTTATTGCACATAGGTAGCACTTCAATTAGCTGCTGGTCTGCTAATTCAATGTTGTTGCTAAGAGATTATTTACTGATATATCTGTTCAGTTATGTCCTTAAATAAGGAGCAAAAAAAAAATGTTTTAATATCCTGTAGTCTAAAACCACAAGGTCAAACAACCATTGTATATACTTACATTGTATAAACAAAATTTATACTTCATAATTAAGAAACTGTTGTTGGATTGAAGTCGAAGGATGTTTATTGCTTTGTTAATGAAATATCAGCACTTCTAATAATAGTTCACTATTTCATTTTGGAAAAAATTTTATAGGCTCTGTTGTTCTAATATGGCATGTTTTTGTACAAAAGAATTTTAATATTTAAACTTATGCTTTGCATAATTGCCATTAATGATGAACAAAGTAATTCATATGCCCAAATACATTAACTGACATCCCCCTCCCGCTTCTCTTTCTCTCCCTTTTTTACTTTTATTTAATTATTTTTCAATTTTTACATTTGTATCAAACAATTTTTTAAGCTGTTTATGAAGTTTTTCTAAATTTGTTGCTCCATTTTTTTTTTAGTTATCTGGAAGCTCTTGCTCAACTCATGTACATCTTATCTTTTTCTGTAAATTTGAGATAAGATAAAAACTGTGGACTATTTACCCATGAATATAGATATAAGTTCTAAAAATACTATGGTTTTAAAGACCATAAATCCTGCTTATTACTAAAAACAATTCAGTATTAATACAGTGATTTTTTTTCCACCGTCATTAAGTTTTTACTAAAAGTTTTAAATCAGCATCTTAATTATTTTACTATATTTCCAATTATGAAATGTTATCTATTAAAACAATTGAGTACTGAAAATGTTAATTGCAGTAAAAATGCAATTTTTTTAGTTTTGTGTCCTATAAATGTTTTTTTTTTATTCCACTTCAAAACTAAATATTATCTTTTGTTTATGTTTTTACCTTGATTTTAAACTAACGTTGTGCGCAACATGAATATTTTTTCATCTTAATGTTCATAAGATAAGCATTCTTAATTTTGAATGAAACTTTAAATGCAGATTTTGTCAGAATTCAAAATACTTAAAACATTACATCAATTGTTTTATCATGCTGTTATTTTTAATTCATCCACGTAACTTTTCCATTGCACTTTGTACTCTTTTTCACACCATTTTCTTTATCTGAAGAGCATGATTTGTTTAAAAGTACTTTTTTATTTACTTTTAGATAAACTTTTACTATTTGATTTAAGCATTTTATGCTGTGTTAATGAAAGCAGCTATTTTCTGCATGTTCCTGTAGTAAAAATAATTTTACTAAAAACTTGGCATTTTTTGAACAAACCTCTTTATGTTTGGACAGTGACCCTTCATTACATCCTACCTTGCTATATCACCCATTTGAATAAATCACTTTTCCTTTCTCTCCTGAAAAATTATAAGTTTGGAAAAAAAAGTAAAATTTCTCTGAAAATGTATTTTCTTACTTTATTAATCAATGAAAAAAACTGGTATATTTGTTATGCATCTGAATTCTTTGCTCTTAAAGCTGCAACTTTTGATTTGCAGCCTAAAGTCTGCAATGATTAGTTTTTATTTATATCACAAGAGCAATTGGTAAGCAATCTGTCTTTTGTTTTATTAAGAAAATCATCCTAGTATTGTAATGAACTAATATTTTTATTTGTGTTTGTGCCATTATTTTACTTCAATTGAATATTTATTTTTTATAACCTCTGCTATATATATCTTGTTTTTTTATTATCTCCCTACAAGAGCGGTATAATGAAGGGTTACTGTATTATCTAATTTATCAAATGAGATTTCTTTGTTTCATTTTTAAGAAAAAAGTTTTAATATTCTCTTAATAATGTATTTTATTATATGATTGAGAATCTAAATCAGCTATCCTGTTTTTATCTGCAAAATTTTTGACCTCCAAAAGTTCCGATGTCCTTTATCACCCTCAATTTGTATACACCATTTTTTTTTAAGTCGCTTTGTAATTTTATGTGTAAATATCTTTTTTTTTTTTTAACATCTTTATTCAACCTTTAGCCATTATAACGTTTCAGTTATTAATATTTTGACTGTAGGTTATTTTATAGATAATGAAGCCATATTTTCAAACAAAATAGTTAAAACTCATAAAAAAAGCCTTGACTAATAAAGACTATTGCACTAATTTGTGTTTGTGATCTTAAGCACTGTATGCCTGCTTAACTCTTCTCCTGAAATCTGCCATTAATTATATTCTTGTAAAACATTTTCTCTGCTTCAATTAGTTTAATAATTTCTGTGAAAGTAACTGTATTTTCGAAAAACTTAACATTCCTTAGTTTTCATTGTTCTATAGTTTCATTTTCACCTTTAAAGAGGTATTAAGTTTTCACTGATATTATTCTTATTATTATGAGAAACCAAATGTAATTTACGAATAAGGTGCCAATGTTAAAAAATAAAAACAGAATGGATTTTTTTGTGTTCATATTTTTTTTGTAAATTTCAGCAGTTCACATACAAATTAAAATTTTGTTTAATTGATTGTATTTAATATATATATATATATATGTATTTTTTAATCCATGACTACTTTTAAATGTAAAACAACGCTAGATGGTTATCATCATAGTACTTGTGAAACATGCATGACTTATTAAATATTTTTAAATTAATAAAGAATTGTTAAAAGTTTTGAGTGTTAAATAGTTTGAATTGATTCTGGCGGAATGTATATGACAGCAGTATTCAGAGTGAAAAAAGTTTACTTTTATTAAAGAATAACATAATAAATGTTTCTGATATTGAATGAACAGAATATATATATATATATATATATACAGGGTGTCCACTCCAATCGTGGACCAATAGCTAAATTCTAAACCGTTAGAGATAAGCATATCGTTTATTTAGGAAAAAATCTCCAAATTATGAAAGGAATTTTGAGTCTATTCAATGTTTTTCAAAAAATCAAATTTTGAAAGAGTTACGAAATTTAAATTTTTATACAGCCCCCCAGTCCCATCAATCATATTTAGTAAAACATTCTCAACACTGTAACGTTTAAAACTAAAAAAAAAATCACTCTTCTACCACAAAAATTGACCGAGTTATGACGTTTTGAAAAATCAAGATTTTGCATTATTTTATGACGTCATCAAGAGATCTCTCAAGGGACCGTATGCGAAATCCTTCAAAATCTTGATTTTTCAAAACGTCATAACTCGGTCAATTTTTGTGGTAGAAGAGTGATTTTTTTTTAGTTTTAAACGTTACAGTGTTGAGAATGTTTTACTAAATATGATTGATAGGACTGGGGGGCTGTATAAAAATTTAAATTTCGTAACTCTTTCAAAATTTGATTTTTTGAAAAACATTGAATAGACCCAAAATTCCTTTCATAATTTGGAGATTTTTTCCTAAATAAACTATATGCTTATCTCTAACGGTTTAGAAATTAGCTATTGGTCCACGATTGGAGTGGACACCCTGTATAAGAAATGTTTTTAATTTTTGAGGTAGACAAATTAAACAGCATGTTTACAATTATTCGTAGCATTGACTTTTATGTTACACATTTGTGAACATTTTTTTTTTTTCACTGATTTTAAATCTAGTTGAGACCTTTAAAATGTTGTCTATCTTTAATATTTAGGACCTTTATTTTTTTACAACTCGTCTTACATGATTTCTTTAAATAATACTTGTGTTGTTTACATAATTGATTTGATATTGAAAAATTCTCTTAACATTTGATTTTTTAATTGAACTGTTGGATAAAATTAGCATCTATTTATCGAATTTATTTCACAGAACAAAATTAGTAACTATATCATTTTTCACTAATGCTAATACAGATTAGATTTTGATTAACATCATCAATCATTGTGCTGTTGTGTTCAGAATTTTGTACACAGGTCATATACATCTAAACGTGCCATGTTATACTTCCAACATATTACTTGTAACCAAATTGAATCATATTTGATACTGAGCTCATATGTTTCATTTAAATCATGTTCTAAAATGTATTTTATATTACATGATTTTGTAAAAGCATTTTATAGGTGATATTAGTTCAAAATGGCTTATTTTTTTAATCAAACCCATTGCTAAATCATAACTAACAGAATGTCGTTTTTGATGATTATACTGTTCAATACTTGATGTTTATATTCGCAAAACTGGTGCTTTGCATTCTACTTGTCATGTTGTAACTTATGTAATTTTGTATTGTGTAGATTTTTATGTAATATTTATATGTGTAGCTTAAATGTGTGTTTCTATAATACTAATTCAGACTTACGAGACGTTTATTTCTTTAAATAAAAATAAGACTTACTGGTTTATTCAACTAACCTATAACAAAAAAAGCTAACAATGTTTCAGTATGCCATTGTTTTTAATATTCTTTTGTATTTTAGAATAATTTTTACTGATAGCGCTTATTTTTTGTGACAGTTGTATTGTTGAAAAATGCAAAATAATTTTCATTAATTTTATAGACAAATGTAAAGTAAAAGTGATTTTCAGCAGCTTATTCTCAAAAGGTTCTGGTATGAATATGCTTGTTTCTTAGTATTAACAAATGAAAGATTTTCATTGTACTATTCAGGTTTCTGTCCTTTTACCATAATTCCTACTTATCGAACAAAATTATTTTTATCTATTTGTTTTTTAATGTTTACTGATGAAATTGTTTAAAAAAATTGTAAGTATCACAACAGTTTTGATTTTTACAGAAATATTTTTGTTGAAAAGATTTCAAAAGGAAACATTAAACAAATTTTTATTTGAAAAATAGTCATGTATTTATTTCAAGAGCTTACATATAATTGGAATTCTTTCTCTCCACAGTTAAATTTGAAATCCTAGAAATATTAGTTGGGGTTGGTTGGTGAAAGTGAACTCCTTTTTAGAACATTTTTTTTTTTTTTTCAACTGATACTTAATTTATCTTGGTCTATTTAACAAAAGTTCATTACTTTCTAAAATAATGCTTTAAATATTCTTTGTAATGGCTCTTTTTTAAAAGTGTGTCCCACTTCTCTTTGGGAAGGTGAAAGTGGAGAAACTTAAATTTAAATAAAAGATGAGTTATTTCTTTAAAGCAAGCTTATCTTTAAAAAAATACATTTGATTGAGATTAATTTTACTAAATTGGCAAGCATTATTAACTGAAAAAAGAATTGGAAAAATTAAATGGTAGTGTCTTTTTAAAGTTGGCTGAGAGAATCATCACTTCATCCTCAAGAATAATTCCAACATCATCTGCATCATGCAAATAGTTATACAAAAAATTCTGACTGTTGAAATTTTTCCTCAAAATTTCCCGCAATAAGCACCAAAAAGTGCATTAGAATCACCTCTTACTCATGGATTTTTTTTTTCAGCGCTGGTCTGTGTAATCTGTATACGTAGATCCAGAGGTTGGAAAAACTACATTTCTTCTGTAGCGAACTGCAACTACAACTACTTTGTTATAAATGTAGTTAACTACAACTACTTTTTTTTTAATGTAGCGACTGCAAACTACTTTTGAACTGTAGTCGCTACTTTTTAAAAAATATATAAAAAGCATACACTGTTTGAGGATTGACCGAAAAAATTCGAAAAGTGGTTTACATTAATAAATTAACTCATTTGAATATGGAATAGAACCAAGAATTGTCTATGAATTTATTTGTTAATTTTCCTTGTTCCTTTTAACGATTTTTTTAAAACAATTTTTACGAATATTCGCCTCAAGAAAGGATTCAAAAGCTGAAAGATTGAAAGAATTCAACCTTCATTTTTTAAAAAAACTTCTGGCCAGGTTATATTTAGGAACATGAAAATTATTTGAAGGAATATAAAATTATGATGCAAAATAAACCAATGACATCAAACAGATAGAATGTATTTCGTCAAAACGATGTATCTAAGATCAGCTCATACTTTTTTGGTTCTTATTTCTCATTGCCTCGCTGCTGTACTCGTGCAAGATTTGCACCAGTCAGTGTCAATTAAACCTTGTTGTTTTCCCTCGTTCTTTTTTTAATTTTTTTTTTTATTATTTGTTTTTTAAATTTAAAAGTAGTTTGCAGATATTGCTATAAATTACTATTTTTTTGTATCGCGCTACTCACTACTCTACTTTTTTTAAAAAGTAGTGCGCTACACTACAAACTACTAAAAAATGTAGGTACTACAGTAGTTTCGCTACTTGTAGAGCGCTACTTCTGACCACTGCGTAGATCTACATTTTTAGAACTTTACACAATACTCAAAAACAACATCCAGGCTCTGGCATTCATTTGAAATTTGATGTATTGAATTCAAATTATGTATCTCACAGTCAGGCCCGTCATTTAGGGGGGTCAATTGCCCCCTCCCCCTGACTTTGAGAAATCTGTATTTACATATAAGTGGGCGTGGTTTTTTATGTTTTCCGATGAAATTGCATTTTGTTTGGACCCTTTACAATTTAAAATAATTAGTTAAATAAAAAAGGCTCCCCCCCCCCTATCCTGATATAAAAAATGAAAAAAATATGTAGCCAAACAAAATCCAGTTCCCTTCCCTCTCAGAAAAAATAAAACTTAACTATAACACATAATGTAATTCATATGAAATCGCTTAAACAAAATTAAATACCATAAGAATGACAACCTTTCTAAAATGTAAAAAAACTTGCAGAAAATATGCGATAAAAGCAAAGAGTCACCGGTTTTGTTTATAGAGCTTTATCTTAGAAAAGATTTTGGAGCAGTTTGGTCAAATGGTAATGCAATTTTACTTGAGGTGAGCCTTGAATTATGGCTGAATTAGAATCACTTTTCTCTCCTGTTATAATTAATCTGGGGTGATAAGTGTTCCGGTATTTTACCGGATTTCCGTTCGAAAACACCAGAAATAAAATATTTTTAATTATGCTTTTATCTTCTCACCTTCGGTACTTTTTTTTTTTTTTTTTGCTTTTTCGGTGATTGTACCGATAATTACTAATTATATTCATCGAATAGAAATGTTAAGAGGCCATTCTATTTTTTTTTAATTTAAATAAATTATTTTATTTGCATCCTTTTTTATTTTGATGCCTTCATTTTAAGAAATGCAATCGATTTGCATCCAATATCAAAATAGACTTTTTCGTACTTCAAAAAAAGCCCCCCCCCCCCCACACACACACACACACACATTTTCTCTTTCAAACTTTCAGGTATTTTTTTATGATCTCAATCACCCCTTTAGGGGATGGTTTTTCTTTTCTCCTCCCAATTAAGTGAAGTATGTGAAATTTACACTTAAAAGATGGATTTAAAAAAAAAACTTATTCGAAATTAAAAAAAAAGGCTCGAAGTTGCAAGTCTGCGGGGCTCTGTAGGTGCTATGGGGCCGCCTGGACACAGGCCAGCGACAAACATCCTTTCACAATATCTGTTACTTTTTTAATATATAGAGATAAAATTGTTTTGTTCCCTTAAAGTTTTTGAATTATTAGTCTTGTTTTTTTTTACTCCACTTTCGTATTACATGTTATTGTGCTTGCAGGAAGTTATTTATTTATATTTTAAAGAAGTTTCTTACGTTTTATCGGTAACATTGGCTGATTATGAATAAAATGCTCATGTTTTTCACTTTGAGGGTAATTTTTTAATATTTTATTCAGTTTTATGCACTTTTCTATTTCGTTGACTTTTACTCTGTACATTTCTATTACATGTTGTAGTAAAGTTTTCAGAAAATAATTTGCTCGTAAATTTTATCATCATAGTTTCTTATTAAAGGTATTCTTTGAAGAATTATTTTTAGCGAAAAAAATTTTTGCCGATACATTGGCAAAATTTGGCTGATTATAAAGAATCGGCAAAATTCAGCCGATTATATCCCGTTAATCTGCAAAGATGCTGTTTAATCGGTACTGCAGATTAATCAGTGCATTTCTCGTTTGTACCCATTGTCCCCTCCCCTCTGGAAAAACTTGGAAATGACGGGTCTGCCATTCATAGAGTAAGCAGTTGTAATGAGAAAGGAAGTGTTATAACTAGTGAAACGACTTCTTTGTGTTTGGACATAAAGATTGAAAATGTAGCAAGAACAGTTACATTTAAAAAATTTCCCACAATTCGATAATCCACTTGAAAAACTGTATTACATTTGGAAGCAGCTACTTTTTCCATGCTGGTATTGAAATTTTGAAATGCATAATTAGAGAAGAGACAGAAGTAAAAAGCCACATACTTTGAGGTTTATTATTATAATACATAAAATTTACAGAACTCAAAAGTGATATATTTATTTTCTCGTAAAAAATAAAATTATGTGAAGAGGTTTTCTTACTTGTATACTGTACATTATACACATTTATAAAAGCAAAATGCATTTTAATAAAGTACAGGAAATATCAACTAAAACAGATATTCAAGCAAAAATAAAATGAGTGTTTAAAACTTAAAAATGACAAATAAAATTATTCTATCCCACAATATAACTATTTACAAATTTGATGCAAACTTTTAATTTCACCTTTGAAAAAGCTGCTTTTGTCGACCACAGCCTTTTATTTTCCAGAAAAATGGCAGCTTTAGAACTCCAGTCTCCCAATTTTTTGGGGAAGAGCAATAAAATGGTGAAATGCCATAACATGCCTTTATTTGGCACATTATTTACATTTCAAGTTAAATCTTACTTGATGTTTAGTAATAATGACAACAATAAGTAAACAGCAACCAGTTAGATGGAGCTGGAATGGAAAAAAAAGGAAGACTCGAAATATGTGTAAGAAGCATTCTACCTTATTGGTGGCACTTGGCATGAAGAAGCATATCTCTTTTCATCAGGATCAGTTAGAGTGATTTTCGTATGTTAAGAAGTCAATATTGCATCATAAACAGGAGATACTTTTTAAAAAATATTTAAATATTTTGAAGAATCTCAGAAGAGAAATTGATTTTCTAAGCGCCCTGCCAAATGTGTCATGATTATTTATATTGTGCAATCCTGTTTAGAAACAATTAAAAGAAATATGTATTTAGGTCATTTTATCAGGAAAAAAAATACTCAAATCTTTCATATTAAACAAAATTTAACACTTCCAATAATATTTTTCAGCTTAAATTTTCATTGGTACTTTTTTAGTCTCATAGAATATAATTGAAGTTTAAATTTTCTTTGACTATATTTTCATTGGTACTTTTTTAATCTCATAGAATATAATTGAAGTTTAAATTTTCTTTGACTACAAGCAAAACTTTTAACTTGTTACTCTCTCCCCCTCCCCCGCCAAATTTGTCCTAGTGTTAACTAACTTTTAAACAATTATTTTTAACAATTCTCTAATATGAACAAAATTCAAAAATTAATTCTGTTAACATTTTAAAATTTTAAATTTTATTTCATAAATTTAAGGAATACTGCCTAAGCATGAGATAATAGGAGAACTTGAAAGTAAATAAATTAAATGTTTTGGCTGGTGTTATAATTCGACAACAATTAAAGAATGAAAGTTTTTAACATTAAGAAGAGCAACAAAATCATCAATAGCTATGACAAAGTAATTTTAAGTTAAGTGCAAACTTAATTAGTGCTACCACATTAAACATAACAATTTTCTCAAAATAAGAAATGTTAAGGAAATAATGCAGATATTTTAAATATTTTGAAAACAATTTTTATACAATACAACTATGAGCAAGCTAAATTGTTTAAGCATACAAATCAATATTTTAAACTCATACAACAAAACCAATTTCTTTACATAAATTTTAAAAAATTCACCGGTTAATATAGGAATGAGAATACTTTATGTGTATACTCTTTTGCATAACCATAATAAAAATGCTTTCACAAATAGTATAAATATGAGCAAAGATCAACAACATACTTTTTGAAAATTACAATTTTTAAACCATACATACATTTCTTTCTATTTTTGTAATTATATTTTCTCTTAGTGGACTGGCAATTTCAAACATTTGATGTGAGTGTACAGATGAAGAAACATCACTCATAGATAACGAGTAGTATTTAATAAATTTCCGCTATAATAAAATTGGCTAACAAAAAACTACAAAACAAGACTTTCTGAAAACAAAAGTAGATTTTAAAATTTGGTAAACAGCATTAATACAGAGCAGTGATTCCCAACCAGGACGTAATTACCCTAAAGAGGTAAAAGGGGATTTTCCGAGCGGTAAAAGAGTACCAGTGGGTCATTGATTATAAAATGAAAAGTACTGAAAATGAACGTTGAATATAACCACATGATTGATAAAATCATTAGTAAATGATTAATAAAATGATAACAACTTTGCAGCTTGACTTACGATATGCACTGGCCAAAACACTAACTATTCAACAAAATAACTAAGCACTATCAACCATTTTGCAGCCTACTACTTGATTTTATAACAAATAAAAAAAAAAAAGAAAAAACAGGTATTTTCTTTTAATGATCAATAATGAAAGCATTTTTTTCTTGTAATTAAAATTTAAAAAAAAATGCTAATTTATTTTTTGGTGCATAATGGGGGGGGGGGGGACTGCTAACATATTACCCACTTTATAATTAACAGTCAAGTTGAGAACCACTGCTACAAAGCAATTTAAAATTTCAAACAACAATATGCATTCCTTGAAATGTTCCAATATGTATAAAGTTTTTTGAACTTCAAAACCTGTTTCTAAATAAACTTACTAAGCCACATTTCATAAATTTTAAGCTTTCTTGTAGCTACTGAAATTAAATATTAATCAAAAAATTAAAGCAAATAAAGAAAACATTCATCTTTCAATTCTTATTAAATAAAATATTACTTTCTCTTTGATTTTAGAAGATACTTCTTTGCGTTTAATCTTTATTCTTTATTATAAATTTACCTCTTTTTACAGTACTTGCATCCTTATATATAAGCAATTAAAATGGTTTTCATACTGTAAATTTAAAACATTTTTAGAAATATTATTTTACAATTTTGATTTTTAACATTTCAGTACACGCTAACAACTTTTTACTTGCAGGAGTTATTTTACAATTTTCAAAAACCTAAAAGTGACAAAAAAAAAAAAAATGAGGAGACTCAACACAAAAGATTGAGTTCTATTTTAACACCCATATGAGATGGAAGTTCTTTAATTGCTAAAACAGATCTGCAACATGTGTACAAATAAGCACGAACACTAACTGCCATCAGTTTTTTTTTTTTTTTTTTGCAATAAGTCTTTCATTAAGTTCTTTCTTTGCATTTGATCTTAACATTGGAAAAAAAAAACCAAAAAACTTATCTCTATCATGCCCTATCATGATCATTTTGAGGTAGACTTAGAGAGTTGGAATGATCTACATGATCAACATATGCTTCTATTTGAGATTGAAATGTCTGTCGAGATTTGTGGTCAGTGCTGCACTGAGTGACTTTTTCACTGTCCTGAGATGTAAGGTTCTTCCCATTTCGCCTCCTGTGCTTACGTTTTTTGGAATGATGGTGATGGTGATGATGGTGATTATGACGATGATGGTGGTGACGATGATGATGCTTATGATGCTTTTCTTTGTATTTTTTGTGACGTTTGAGTTTGGCTTCACATTTGTCCTTTATTTCTGTGTTGTCTTCTTTAAATTTTATATGATAACTAGCTTTACGCTTTGAACGCTTCCTTTGCCTTTTCTTTGATTTTGAAAACTCCATGCAATTCACAGCTGAACAAGTGCAATTTTCTAAATTGTTGTTCTCTGTATTCTGACTAGATGATAAAGAATAATCAATAGAACAGCTATCATCACATGAAGATTCATTAATACTTGCACAGCTTGATTCTTTGGACTCATTCTCATTACCGGTATCTGCAATAATTTTTTTTAAATGTAGCAAGCAAATACAGGCATTGTAGAGTACTTAAGTAAGAAATATGGATCAAAAAGTATTCTTTTGAAAAATTATTTATATCAACTGATACTAACATGAGTAGTAACAATAACGAAAAAATTCATTCGTGATTCAAGTTTATGAGTATTAAAAATAACCTATTTTATTAACCAATAGAACGTAATAAATTAAGCAAAAAAAGATTTTAAAAAAACTGGAAACTAAGTAAAGTTAGATTATAACTTGGATCACACTCAGATTTGTAGTAGTTCTTGGAGTAGAGAAAAATGAACTAGAGCAGAAAAAAAAAACATTTTTGTAGCATTATTAATTAAGTTTGGAGTTGAGTTTTCAGATGTGGTTTCTCAACAAACACGGAATATCTATTACTACATACCAATTCAGTTTAAAATTATTAATGCAAAAGAAATGAAGTGAGCAAAAGGTTTGGATGAAAGTTACAAAAGAAACTTTCATATTAAAGTTTGAAATCTTTTATTTTAACCGATGCTTTTCGTCATTTGAATTCAAAAAGTAATGAATATTAATTTGGAAATGTAAATACAAGCTCCATAAAATATATTGTTCGCATAAAATAAATTATAATTATTTTAACAAAAAATAATCGCAGAACAAACAGGGCTGCCAAGAAGCAAGGAGAGTCAGTTAGGCTGCAGAGTTCCCTCTCCCTCAGTCCCCCCCCCCCTTCTATTTAGTCCCTCTTTGAAAGTTGAACACCACCTATTCATTCCTAGCAGCACCCCAAGTTTCTGACCAGGCTGACATGGCCTCTACACCAAAAAAAAAAGAATGAAATGTGAACATGCAAAACAATTCCACAATACCAGCTTCCAACTTTTGAAGAAAGTTGAATATTGTTGATTGCTGTAGCGTAAAACTATTTTTTCACATCAAATATTTTTACAACTGTATTAATAATGAAGCTATGGTGTTTTGTGATTCAAATGACGATCAAGATCGCCAAAACTTTAAAAAAGACTTACAATAGAGTACATTTGAGTAACAAAATTTCCAGACTTCACTTTTCAGAACAATAGAATTCTTCAATTTGAGCAATTTTTGATCAGCAATAAATCTTTTTTGACTTAATATTCCCCCTGGAAAAATTTATCAAAGGAACCAAAATAGGATGGATTTGACTGAAAATAATTAAGAATTGCTTTTGCAGTATGAATCATTAATTCTGTACCACTTCGATAGATGTGCCCAGGGGAAAGAAAAAAAGAAAAGAAATTAAAGGAATAGGAAATTAATTCAAATTAATCATCATATTTTAAAGAAAGTAACACAATCAGAAGAAAAAGAACTTACCACAATGGTCTGCACTAGAGCATTTTGAAGTTGAGCAACGTAAAGTGCGAGAAGATTTACCCCGCATGCTAGACTTAAACTTCACATCTGTATTTTTTGCTGTAGCAACTTGCTCAGACAATGCTGCAATAAAAATGATCATTT
This sequence comes from Uloborus plumipes, assembly GCA_038373865.1. NCBI lineage: Eukaryota > Metazoa > Arthropoda > Arachnida > Araneae > Uloboridae > Uloborus > Uloborus plumipes. The sequence continues at coordinate 114,641 of JAXGGA010000223.1, forward strand.
AAATACAAATAAATTTGATTTAAAAAACCAAAAAAGATACACTTTTATAACAATATGTACTAAAAGGTAAAAAATATTTGAATGAAAAGTTTGTTGGGAGAAGACTGACCAAGTGTATAACATTTATGTAAAAAAAGTGGTAGGGGCTGGGCTGGATATTGCATGTCTTAAATTTCTCATCGTTAACATTTTGCAATGATGCAGAATCCTTGTGTTAAAATGCTATGTATTTTATTTTTTAGTGCATCTTGCTACAAAAGCGTGTCTTTTTAGTTTTTAAAACTTTTCTTCCTTGTTCTTTACTGTAAACAACCCTATAAGTTGGGGATAATTCAACAAAAATATTATTTTTTCCAGAAGTAACGAAGAAAAACTATTTTAATCTTGGAAGACACATTTGCATTTTTTGTATTATCCTTTTGCAGGGGGAGGAGGGCTTAAGATGGAAAAAGTCACTATTTTCTTATGGAGTTTTAAGGACTGCTGAATATACGCAAATTTCAATTTTTCTGAACATATAGGCCAGTTTCAGGTACTGTGTGTACTCTTTATATGGACTCATCTTTATTTTATTGAGTTTTGCTGCCATTGACATTATTTTGAGCTGTTAAACTAAATCTAATTGAGAATTTTAATAACTGTAGGACTTGGGAGTGGTAAACCTCATTTTTAAATAGATTTTTTAGAACTACCTATTCAAATTGAAATTTCAAAAGACTGTTTCTCTTATTCACTTGTGGATTTTAAACTAAATTTCATTTATTTAGGAGAGAAAATGCTGTATAGTATCATATAACCTAACTTCTTTCTCTATTAGGAAATGATGCAATATTTGAGATAGCCAATGAAATGCCAGATTACGTACTTAGTAAATAATGTCTATGTTTTCAAAAAATATATACCTGGAAGTATATCTGAAGGTAACAATCTGATGTTCTTGGTAGGAATTTGACCAGAATCTCCATCATCAAAAAGTACGAAAACCCTTGGCTCTGACCAATCAGCACTAGGAGAAGGAGCTGGAAAAGTAACAATACTTACACTTACATACAATTAAACTTTATTATTGCACCTTTCATTAGCTATGCTTTCAACATTTAAAATCACACTATTATGTACAAGAGGATATTCCTAAACATTGTAGAATTTATTTAACAGTTTTGTCTTAACTTTCAAACAATGACCCTGTCCAAGTGTAGCTCTTGATGTAAGAAATATTACTATAATACATTATCTTGAAATGGTATACAACTGTCTAAATTGAAGGTTCAAGAAAGCATCTGGTTCAGGGCTTGAAAAATCTTAACATTTTTATATGCCCTGCCGGTCACGTTTGTCTAAAATATACATGCCCAAATAAATGTTTGCAACCAATAAAATGTTATATGATGCTTGAAATTATGAAAATACAAAACTATACCCAGCAAGCAAAACTTCTTGCCTCAAGATTGTATCAAGATTGACGTGTCGAGAAGGCAATCGTGCCTCAAGATTGTTATGTTACTGATTTTCGATTGTCAGAGTCTTGCCACAATATTGTCTGACAAGGAGCATGCAACCTAACATCAAGAAAATAACAAGATAGGTTGTTATTTTCTTGATACGCAATCTTGCATAAAGATTGTTATAACAAGAAAATATCGAGATCTTGGCATTTTCTTGTCATAACAATCTGTATGTAAGGTGTTTATTTTTTTATTTGTTATTTTCACTTTAAATTCACGAATTAAATTTCATTCTTAAACTATTTCTATTATTCTTCAATATTGATTATTTTTCTTGCTGAAGAATATTTTTAAGGCGGACACATGATCGGAAATTCACATGAAGATATTTTTGTTTATTCTAATTGCAATTTAATTGTATTTAATGAAAATGTCTACATTAACTTAGATTAAAATTTACATCTTAAATCTGATGTTTCATTTTAGCTTGTAGACTTCAAAAACGTGTTAAGCACTTAGTTATAACTTTATTTATCCTAATTGAAAAAATTTTTTAATTTATTTTAATTGAATTTTTTAGAGATCAGTATTAATTCTTTTCTTCTTTTTCTTCTTCATATTAAAAAATTATTTTAAGCTTAATAAAAGTGGGCTTGATAAAAATATGGTGCAATATTTTATTGATTTTTAAATTTATGATTATTTTAGTACTACAAAGATCTAAAATGCCTAGTTTGGATTAATTGAGGAGCATTAATTGTACCGAGATAATCAACAGAAAATTCAAGCTACATTCTAGATAGATGTCAGCTTGAAAAATACTGTTTAGACAAAAAATCAATTTATCTTAAAGAATAACAGAAATAGTTAATGAAAAAAAAATTAGCTTACTCGTGAGCTTGAAGAGCGATTATGATAGAATCTTTGCATGTAATCCCTTGTTGTCAGCTACGTTTAGGAACGAAAATCTTTGTCACCCATGTCTACAATTCATCGCTAATCGGTCGCGATATGGATTGTATAGCACTGCGTCATTGAATAAATGCAGTAATAGGATCATAAATAAAACACAATAATATTGCACACAACAATGAAGCAACCGAATTTTAATGAAGCCTAAATCGTATCCACCTCCACCGCTCGCTTCGCGTTGAAGAAGGAAAAAAAACGGAATGCTGGGTAAAACTCCGAGCATGCGCCTCTCTCCTATTGTGCGCGCTAATGATCTTGACGGCGACAATAAGATTTCAAGAACATCTTGACGTTGACAAGATTTATGCAGTCTTGGTATTGCAAGACGAAATCAAGATTGATATGTGTCAAAATCAAGATGTATGTAAGATTGCATAAAGATTGTTATAACAATCTTGTTGTAACACTCTTTATGCAAGATTAAATACACAATCTTGATGCCGTCAATACGATATCAAGATCCGACAAGATTGTTGCAAGAAGTTTTGCTTGTAGGGTAATACTAGAAATGAAGATTAAAATTGCAAGCATCATCTGATCGAAATATTGCTCATGCGAGTTTGTGTAATTATTTTGTTAGTTTGAGGCTTTTTCTTTCTATAAATCTGTTGCTTTGTTATGTTTAAAAAAGATACTTAAACTTGAAATTTAAAATTTTTATTAAATTAACACCGCAAGACGAAAGCAAACATTTTCCCTCGTAAAAATGGACCAAAATTGAAAATATGATAAAGCAGAAATCCAAGCATGTCTAATGGAGAGACATTTAAAAATAGCTATGAAAACAAAATAGTAATCTTGATTTATACAAAACACCAAAATAGAAGATATTGTTTAAAACAAAATATCTTTTTATTTGAGGAATAAACTTTCCCTTAAATCAATAGTTCATAAAAACTTCCACATTTTATTTGACATCCAGCCTGTTATAGAAATTTCTTAGGCAATAAAACCTTTGCCAAATGAATACATGATGATTTTTAAAACTTAAATTAACTACTGTAAATATGCATATTAAAAGATTTATTACCTTTTCCAACCACACCAGGATATAAACATCTATATTGCTGGCTCCAATAAGCACAAACTCTAGTACCTTCTGGAAGTTCTGACGACAGAGGTTTTGATTCTACAATCTAAATAAGAAAACACAAAAAAGACATTTTATCGATTGAAATATTCATATCATTTAAAGAAAAATATAAATTTTGAAAGGCTATTAATGAAGTTTATTAAAAAAGCAGGTTGGGATACCCAGTTTCAGATATTTTACTTATATAAAAATATTAATAATAAATGCAAGTGGCACTGTTTCTCTCTATTAAGAGCATTAAAAGGCCTTCAATAAGCAACTAATAAGTGGGAACCCTGTACAGGGGTGCCCATCCCCCCCCAAGCTCAATGGCACAAATGAAATCCCCCCCAAAAATTTTGATGGCGCGTACCCAATATACTTTCCGATATTTTCCAAATACAAACGTGTAAGCAAGCATGGTGCTTTAATATATATCTATGTCATACAAACATACACACGATAAATGGTTAGGGGTGTAGAGATAAAGTTCCAATTTTTCAGATGGTGCCACGACTTGAAACGGTTGGGAGCCAATGTTGTAGTCCAAGTCATGATTTTAACATCAATTAAAATACTTATTTGTAAATAAAATTAACATTGACAAGGATAATCCAAAAAAATAAATTCATGAAAGACTTAAACTTGCACCAATTACCTTTTCGCATTACAATTTAGGAAAACTTAAGATACTTACTGCTTGGGTAAGCAATTCCTCTTGAGTGAAGACATGAAGTTTATTTCCTCTTTGCCCATCCAATGCAATTCCAAACCTAAAAATAAGAGCATTTCTGAAACTATTCTCTTTTTTTTACTCAAAACAAAATCATGTTTTAAAAGTCATTATTTAGTTCAATATACCTATCAGAAACTTGAATTTCTTTTATGCATCCTGCATAAAAGAGTCCATCTTCAAGAGCTAACAGGCGATGTTTTTCCACCAAATGATTCACTTTCAATAAACTTGGTTCTACAAAAAAAAAAAATATTATATATATATATATATATATCTATATATATATCTATATATATCTATATATATATATATATCTATATATATATCTATATATATATCTATATATATCTATATATATATATATATATATATATATATATATATATATATATATATCTATATATATATATATCTATATATATATCTATATATATATCTATATATATCTATATATATATATATATATATATATATATATATATATATATCTATATATATCTATATATATATATATATATATATATATATATATATATATATATATATATCTATATATATCTATATATATATATATATATATATATATATATATATATATATATATATATATATATATATATATATATATAATGTTTCAGATCATTGTTTCAATAGAAAACAGTATTAAAATGAGTCACATTGAAAAAAAAAAACTGAAGTCTTAAATATTATGCCTTTCCAGATACACTTCCACCAGTTTCCAGTTTAGAAACATTCCCGACTATATTTTTGAGAAAATATTTACTGAATTTTCGTTGAGGGAATACCTTTCAATTTAAAGTCCATCAAGATATTTCAAAAGTGCCAGTGCAGAGGATGGAGTATGTGCAATGATGAAAACATTTATATTTTTAATCACATTTATTAAACTTGCAAGATATTTGTACAGGTGCAAACAGCCAACTCGCCTGAGCGAAAAACTAAAATGTTAACATAAAGTTGGCAAAGTGGGGAAGTAGAACAATTTATGCTCCTGTGAACACATAACTAATTTATTTACGTAGGATTACAAGTTGCATTTCCCGATGATAGAACAGCGGCCAATCAAATGAAAAGGAAGAAGTTTGTCATACTATGACATAAGGCACACATGTGTCTATGATTGGGAAATGTGTAACATGCATAAAATTTACATTGCGACTTTGCAAGAATACATGAACCAAAAATTAATTATAAATAAAAATTAGATTTTTGGAATACCCCAACAATATTTTACTTGGTAAAAAATGAAATTTTCGTTAAGTCACTGTACTTTTAGACAAGCTGGAGTTGAAGAGATACACTATTAGTCAGACCTATAACACTTATCAGCAAACAATTCATGAATCATAAAATAATTTACACAGTTAAAAAATGTTCTATATCGTTTGATTTAATGTAGACGTACACACATATCGCATAGTTCTTAACTTACCTGGATATCCTAAAACATCACTTTCAAGACTATCACATTTCTCCAGTGTTTTGGAAACAATTTCCATTTTTTTGCTTTCATCTCCCAAGTGACATTTTATTAGAGCATCATACAAATCTTCAGGTACACCACCATCCTAAAAATGGAAAACGACGAGTTTTAATGGAAAATTAAGTAAATAATTTCAGAAGATGACATACAAAACAAAATTTGATTTTTAGACAAAAAAACCTGAATAAATAAGGTATCCTTAAATATGTATCACAAATGGGTCTCCAAGATACAAAAATTGAAGATTATTAAAATGAAAAGCTTGTTTCTAAAAGGTGTTAATTCAAAATTTTCAGAAAGGGACTTTTTGATGGAAAATACATCTAACAATGTCTTTACAAAAAGTATAGATTTTCTAAATAATGCTCAGTCACATTGAAAACAAAAAGCTAAATTAGCAGTTTTTACCACAAAAAGAAAGTCACAAGTTATATGCAAACAAGTACAAAGTGAAGTTTAATCAATTAAACAGTATGCTTCAAGATTACACAGTTCCACACCACAGTTACACTGGGGCAGATGTGAACAAAATTTAACACATTTTAAACTTATTTTTTTGGTTGGAATTCATTGTTGAAGAAGAGAGGTAACTGCATGAAAATATTAGCAAATGTTTGATTCATCATGTATAACATTTGTTTCTTTTATATCTCAAATTAAAAATGAAAAATGTAATTTTTGTTCACGTGTGCCCCCTCTCTCCTATACAAATTGATCAGGATTCTGCTGCTTTCCAGAGTTCTCACTTACAAAGTTTATAATGAAATATTTGACAGTTCGACCTAAATTTCCTTTGAAAATTAAGTTATACACTGAAAATGGTTCAATAATTTCATTAATGACTTAAGTAAATTTTGATTATTAAATACTTAAGTACTAATATTGGGTGTGCATGTTAACATTTTAAAAAAGGAAAGCATGTACCAAATTTTTTTTAGATTTTAGTTAATCTTATTAAGTTTTTAAACTAAAATAAAGAACAAATAAATATCTTTATAAAAAAATATCCTTATAAAAAATTTATACAACTTACTTTTAATGTATCATCTTCAGACATGGAACCAGATGTATCAAACAAAATTCTGTTCCTCAAATGTTTTGCAATTATTGTTTCTAAAATAAAATATTTTTATATATAGTTAAGCTTCATGAATATCTTCAGACAAATACATACATTTTGAACAGAAATTTGGAAATCAACAGCAAGGTCTTTAATATTTTATTATTGCACTTCTAAAATTCAACAAACTGTTACATATCTCCTTTTCTTAAAATCTTTCCTCGAGTTCAAGAAAAAAGTCCCTATCACCAGCTCTTAAAAAATATTGTAATTTTTTCAGAGGGGATAGATTAATATCAAATATTAATAGTAACGCACAGATTCAGGAAACATATTTTCGGAACACTATCATCACTGGTATAAGAAAACTTTGGGATTTATAGCAGTGGAGGGAGGGGAGGGGGAAGGATAAGTATCAGTGAAAAATCCATGTTTTTAAAAATATTAAGCAGACAAAGAATTGCTCATGAAATTAGAAACAAATTGGCATCTTAAATAGAAAAACATTTTTGTTAAATATCCATATAAAATATTTAAAAGAACATTACCACTTAATTTACTTTGCTTGGATGGCATAAATTTTTGTGGATTTTCTGATTTCCTTTTACTTGGTAATGATTTTATACTTGAACCTGTAATTAAGTTTCAGATTAATAAAACTATGTATCTCTGAAGTATTCAGGCAGGAAAAAACAATATAACTCAACAAGAAGCAAAATATTGAATTTCATGAATTTTCTTGAGATACAGTAGTACAGCTTAAAACCAGTTAGTACAGTGCGTCGCAAAAGTTTAAGCACTATGAAAATTTTTGAATAAAAAGAAATCTTTTCAGCAGAATGCTTTCATATTTATACTGTAAGTGGCTACTATGATCCTAATTAAGTGTTTGAAGTTTTGAAAAATATAACCGCAACGAAAATCAGAAAATACAAAATATATTTTTTTGGCTGTCGCAAAAGTTTATGCACCGATCAGATTTTATGCAAATATCTCTTGAAACGTGATGCGTGAAGAACCAGTGCGGTTCTTTTGAACGAGTTATATAGTGTAGCAATGGCTTAAAGTGTTATCAAATGCCGAAGTCACTACAGTTCTCGTCTGAAGAAGTTTTGAAACTCTGGAAGCTGAAAGCAGAAGATAACTCTGTTATGCAAATTTCAGTGATTTTAAATCGATCTAAACGTGGTATTTATAATGTTCCGAAACGTGGAAATCAATTTAAACCTGCGTTTCGCTCAGGAAGACCGAGAAAAACTACCTCTCGTGAAGATAGAACTATTAAAAAACTGGCCTTAACTGAAAATTTGTCACTTAATCAAATAAAAACTAGACTTGTAACAAAATTATCACGTGATACCATAAGCAGACGAATGAAAGAATCGGGATTTATCAAAAAACAAAAGTTAGCTCGCAAACTTTTTCTGAAAAAGTGTCACAAACAAGCAAGACTGCAGTGGGCAAAGCATCATATGCATTATAGTGACGAATGGATTACTGTTGTGTTCTCTGATGAAAAAAAATAGAATTTAGACGGTCCAGATGGGTTCTCATACTACTGGCGTGAATTGAGGAAAGATCCGAAGTGCGTATTCAGTAGGCAACATGGTGGTGGCTCAGTCATGGTATGGGACGCTTTTTGCTTCAACGGACAAACTTCTCTTAGCTTTCTAAAGGGTAGACAAAAATCAGAAAGGTATCAAGATACCCTGAGAAAGCATTTGTTAACATTTGGTGAAGTCCTAGGTGATCCTGATTGGATTTTTCAGCAAGACAACGCTTCAATACACAATTCCCGTAGTACGAAAGAATGGATTGCTTCTCAAAATATTAGTGTAATGAACTGGCCAGCACTCAGCCCGGATCTAAATCCCATAGAAAACATCTAGGGAATTCTCACACGTGACGTATACCAGAATGGGAAGCAGTATTGCTCTGTTCAAGAGCTTAAATCTGCAATCGAGGAAGCCTGGTACAGATTAACTCCCGAAACTTTTCATCATCTCGTGTTATCGATGAAAAATCGCATATTCGAACTCATCAGATGCAACGGTAACACCATAGACTACTAAAATACATTTATGCTTTCTAAAATATATGTATTCCGTTTTTGTGCTTAAACTTTTGCTACAGCAAAATTTTGATTTTATCATGTAATCGTGTTTTAATTTCTATGAATTGTTTCCAAATTCGAAACATGGATTTGTAAGCTGTTTGTTTAATTACAGAAAAAATTTCAAAGCTTTTTGGTGTATACTTTTCGTCTTATCAAAAGATTTCGGTTGTGCTTAAACTTTTGTGACGCACTGTATAAAGCAGTCAGAATAAAAATAGACTTCAGAGTTCAAGTATTGAATTTTATGGTACTTACCTATTGACTCCACCACAGCTACAGATTTGGCGGTTAAGAGAGATTTGGCATTTTGCTTTCTTTGCGGTTGTTTTTACATACTTTGCAGTTATTTAAAATACCAAATATATAACTAAACTTTTTTTTAAGGGGTCTAAGGAGTTTTAAAATGAAAATTTTTCGATTTTCTGGAAAAAATATATGCCATATAGAATTTAATTCTGAACAGTTTGATACCTCATTTTTTACTAGAGGCAAAAAACTTTTTGAGTTATCGTAAAAAGACTTTAACTATCCCCAATGAGTTCAATGTTAACAACAGCTGTTCAAACCTTTTTTTCTCAGAAGTCGGTTCAACACTTTGCATGCATGATATCTCAAAAAGTGTTTCATTGATTTTTGTAAAATTTTGCATGCACGTACGCATAGCCTATCTCAACAATCTGAACCTAAATTTAAGTTTAAAAAGGAAAAATAAATGTTTTTATTGAAATTCAAAAAATAAGAATAAAAATTTACCAAAATTTGGGGGGATTAATTTTTTTTTCTGAAAAACTGAGTTTGATTTTTGAAAAAATTTTTGGTTCAGATTGTTGAGATAGGCTCTACGTACGTGCATGCAAAATTTTATAAAAATAAATGAAACACTTTTTGAGATATCATGCATGCAAAGCGTGAAACCGACTTCTGAGAAAAAGAGGTTTGAATAGCTGTTGTTAACATTAAACTCATTGGGGATAGTTAAAGTTTTTTTACGATAACTCAAAAAGTTTTTTGCCTCTAGTAAAAAATGAGGTATCAAACTGTTCAGAATTAAATCCTACATGACATATATTTTTTCCAGAAAATCAAAATTTTTTCATTTTAAAACTCCTTAGACCCCTTAACTGCCAAATCTGTAGCTGTAGTGGAGTTAATACATAAGTACTAATTTTCCTCTTACGGAATTAACTATGCTTGTTTTAAGTAGTGCTAAAAATATCTTTATTTTTTATGCATTTTTTATAAAACAGTAAAACTTGATACAACAATGGTTAGTGGATACAGCACTATTGCTGCAGATCAATGACTGGTTTTAACGAAGCACCATCTTTATTTTATTTAATTTTAATATAAAATATTAACTGATGGCTATAGTGTTTTATTATAGGAAGATTATTAACAAAAAAGGGGAGAAAGCTGCAAAATGTTATTTGAGTATACAAACATTAAAAAACATGCTGGCCATAAAATTTCCATTGCAGAAATCTTATTCAAAATTCTTCAGTTAGTAAGTTCCAAATTCCTTAAACTAACTTTAATTATAAAAGCAATTACAGCAACGCTCAAAATCACAAATGCGCAGAAAAGCAATTACAGCAACGCTCAAAATCACAAATGCGCAGGTATGCTGCGCATTTGTGATTTTAAACGTTGCTGTAATTGCTTTTATTTTTATGCACAAAAGTATTTATCTGTTTCATAAGGAATTATAGACTATTTTTTTAACTATTTTTATTTTCTTTTTTAAAATTTAAGAAATTATCAAACATCAAAATCATATTTATATATTTTACCTGCATCAGTCTTTAAATCAGGTGAGGATTTTCTTTTTTTACTAGAACTTGAAGAATGACGCAAAGCATAGACTTTGGTAGACTTATCACAGTCAGAAGAAGAGGTTGCTTTGAGCTCTGAATTATCTGATTTAGAACAGTTTTCAACAGCATCATCCTGTTCAGCTGTTGAATTCGACTCTTTCACGTTCCTCAACTTGTAAACCTTGCTTTTGGAATTCCTTGTTACCTTCCTCAGAGATCTAGTAGATCTAGGACTGCCACCAACACTTTGACACTTGAGGCGCTTCACTGAATGAGCTTGTCTTGTATTTCTTTTGGCAGTAATTTCAGATTTTACTTCTCCAGCTATGGCTTTTCTTAAAGGTAGTCTTCGCCTATGCATTTTATTTTGTTCAATATCTGACTTTGTTTCAACCTGAAATTTTAATTTGTTTAAAAGTTAGCATTTGCCAATAATAATAAACATTAAATTCAAAAAGATGCATAGACAACTCTTTCTAACCAACCAGTTTCATAAAACAATCATCTGAAATAAAATTAGTTACATAGTAACTTAATTTCCTTAATGGACCATTTCATCACATATGCAATAATATCAGCATAATAATTGTATGTGTGAGGGAGAGGAAATAACTTGTCTTTCCTTAAAGGACAGTTTCTCTCACATGCAAATAGCCTCTCCTCACAAAACTTCTTTTAGCAAAATTATGTACGTCACTCTATTCTTTAGTCGTTACAATTGTAAAAGTATTGTGTTAAGGTTCATGTTGCTAATCAGACTACTGTGTTTTAAGAAGCCATTCACTATCCCTAACTTGCACAGTATTTTACCTTGAAGTTTCTCAAAAGTTAACAGCCAACTTTTCCAAAATCATTCAGGTTGATTTTGTACCTACATCTGATAAAAGGGAAAGCAATTTTCTGCTTTATTGTCTTTATATAAATGGGCCATAACCTTGCAATATTCTGTAATGCTTTTCTGTGAAAATATTTTTCTTTTCATTGGATATTTTGTATAAACTTTTATCTATGTTTCAATTTCAACTATCAAGCTTTCATTATTTTAATTCTTTTCACCACTTTTTCAATAAATTATATGAAATTAATAAAAAATTTTAGCAAACAGTAGTCTGCTTGCAAAGTTGCAGTCTAATGCAATGAAATGTCAAACATTTTGGTACAGAAGAGTTCTTGTTTTTTTTAAATTAGACTTCAGTTATTAATTTTTTTCTTTTTTGAACAGATTACCTTTAAGTTTTTAAAAATACAAAAACACCTTTGAAGTAAAGCTTCACCAGTAAGGAACCCAGAAAAAAGTGTTAGGAGCCAATCTGAAAATAATCCTGTCTACTAGCTAGGATAAAAATCAAATAGGGCAGGAAGCTCGACCCAATCCTCACTTCATTCAGCCCCCCCCCCCTTTATTTTGCTTTTGTTTTGTAAAGCTGAAATATGTTCCATTTCAGCCACTGATAAATACTGCCTGAAAGTAGATAACTAATACCTAGCAGAAATAAAGAGACACACTCGTAAGAATCTTAGATATATCAGTTAACATGGCAGTTAAATACAAGAACATCAACTGAAACAGGAATGTTAAATAGATACCTTTATTGACACTCTACAATTCACTTCATTCAGCCCTTTTGCTACATTGGAATCTTGACCCTGTACTTCTGAATTCGTTGAACTATGGATATCTGAAGCAGATTCATTGTTTGAAGAAGAAAATTGATCACTTTCATCCTTAGTTGAATTGAGATGACCTTTCAAATATGTATTAGCCAGCCTAAATGTACAAGTATAAGCATTAATGCTGCAGCTCTATAATGACTTGACAAACAAAATTCAAATACAGTGTTAATATCATTTTCTTAAACTAAACATACATTGATAACAAAACTAAAAACAGAATATTAAGATATGTTTTCCAATTTACTAGTAATTATTTTAAGCTTTTCCTATCAATGCACAACATAAAAACTAAACGTCTTTGTACAACTACCTTCAAATCCAAAAGAAGTCTTATTACTGTAAATACACTACAATTAGCAAATTCTTCATCTTAGTCCAGCTTAGGCCACGTTAATGTTAATTCCAGGTGAAATAACCAATTTTTTCAATTTATTTTTAACCACACAAGCATTTAAAGATTTCTCACAACAATATGAGGATTTAGAGGGGAAAAATTCAAGCATCAATGCAAGAAATGGCTAGTTTTCAGAGCAAATAATTTTTCAATTAAAATTTAAAGTTAGCTGAACCTCACATAGGTAACTTGGCAAGCTAAATTTAGATTTAAATCTAATGGAATGCATACATAATGAAACAATAAATATTGAGCATACTTTAACAAAATTGCTTCATTGCAATATTTTTAATATTCAGAATGGAAAAATATGTCCAGAAAAATATAGATGCGTTACTCATATTTTCAATAATAAACTACAACAAGACAAATTGCAATGGTTTATATATACAGGGTGTCCACTCCTATCGTGGACCAATAGCTAATTTCTAAACCGTTAGAGATAAGCATATAGTTCATTTAGGAAAAAATCTCCAAATTACGAAAGGAATTTTGGGTCTATTCAATGTTTTTCAAAAAATCAAATTTTGAAAGAGTTACGAAATTTAAATTTTATACAGCCCCCCAGTCCTATCAATCATATTTAGTAAAACATTCTTGACACTGTAACGTTTAAAACTAAAAAAAAATCACTCCTCTACCACAAAAATTGACCGAGTTATCATGTTTTGAAAAATCAAGATTTTGCATTATTTCATGACGTCATCCAGAGATCGCTTAAGGGACCGTATGCGAAATCTTTCAAAATCTTGATTTTTCAAAACGTCATAACTCGGTCAATTTTCGTCGTTTTTTTTTAGTTTTAAACGTTACAGTGTCAAGAATGTTTTACTAAATATGATTGATAGGACTGGGGGGCTGTATAAAAATTTAAATTTCGTAACTCTTTCAAAATTTGATTTTTTGAAAAACATTGAATAGACCCAAAATTCCTTTCGTAATTTGGAGATTTTTTCCAAAATGAACTATATGCTTATCTCTAACGGTTTAGAAATTAGCTATTGGTCCACGATAGGAGTGGACACCCTGTATATATATATGTGTGTGAATAAAAAAATTCAAAGTGAATGAGTGTGCTAAGCTAAAGAAATGTATGACATAATATTTTTCTTTAAAATAAGTGTTGGTGTGGACAGACATTCCAAATATTGCTGCGGACTTTTAAGTCGAAAGCTGTCTGCCTTGTTCTAGCTTATGTGTCAGGACTATTAGTATAGAGCAAAAGACAATCACGTGGAAAGAGTTAAAGAAACACACAAACCTTTTTTTTGGCTTTAAACGTGAAAGTTCCTTCTGCTTCTGTTTATACTTTTTTTGCAGTTCAACAAGTCTGTCTTGCATCTCACAGACAGATGATTTTGTAGAATTTACTTGGATGTCATTAAGTTTATGTGAATCCTCATCAAAACACTTCTCTTTCTTGATTTCAGGATAATTAGATTTAATGGTAGCATTTTCTTCCAACTCTTGATTAGCATCTTCAAATTCAGCAACCAAGCGCTGGCCAGCAATAACAGACAATAAATCTAAACCTCGAGCTGGTGGGAAAACTTGAAAACATTTATCAAAATTTTCAGTTTCCTCAACTGTCTCAGTTTTAACAACAGTAAGCTGCTGAGTGTTATTTGATGATTCCAGGTAAGAAACTTTTTCTATTGTATTTAATAGTAAATTTAAACCATGATGATCTTCATTATAAGCAAGGGAATTCTCTTTAGATGAAATCTTACATTCATTTTTAACATTATAATTTTTATTGGCTATTTCATCTAAATTACTTTCTTTTAAATTTTTTTCTACTTGTTTTTCATCTACTGAAACTGATGGTGGAATAGACTCATTAACAGGAAGCACATGGTCTTCTAAAATTTCTTTTTTTATTGGCAACACATTGCAATCAATTTTATCACTAGCAAAAGCCTGACTCAAATTGATACCAATTGCCTGGTTTAAGTCTGAAGTATCATCTTCGATTTTAATTTCAGCGGGGTGAGTTACTTCATTCGAGCACTTTTCTTTTGCAGCTTTAGTTTCATAGATCATTTGGTTGGATGAAGAGGTAGATTCAACAACTTCAGTTTTTTCACATTCTTTTTCAGTCTAAAATATGAAAAAAAGATTTATAATTACATTACATAATTATATATGTTTATACAATAATGATGCTGTAATTATTTCATCTAACAATGGGCATTTTAAGATGTTATACATGGCCAAAAATTTAGGGAAACAAAGTTTCAGTTTACAGCATAGAATTTTAATTTGGACGCATTAAGAATAATTTTAGGGTAGTTCCAGGTAGCAGATATCTTAACATTTAAGCTTTTGCATTAAAATGGAGTAGCTCACAACTTTAAAACACATTCTTATAACTCTTACAGTTATTTTTGCAAGTTTATCATTGATATAACATTGTTCTAAACTTATGCCACTTAAAACACACAAGAAAACATTTTATTTGTAAGATAATGGATGTTTTATTGGAAATTTTTATTTTGCATCAATTTGTTTATCTTCACAAAAAAAGAAGAAATTTTTACACATTACCAATTCAAAATTAGTGACTTAAAAGGAATTTTTTGGACAAACACTGAGAGTTAATTATCACATTTGGTTGTGTTTTAAGAAGTAGTAAAAACATTAACGAAAATACCAAGATTTAATAAAATGAAATAAATATATTACACATTTTTTTGTCAATCTGAAATCATATGTTCTAAGCAAATAATTTCAAAGAAATTGAAAAACACACTAAGCTTACCTTCAAACATAAAGGTTCTACAATCTTACACTGCTGATAAGTGCCTTTAGACTCGTGTGCATTTCTAATATTGTTTTTAACTGAAATAAAATGAACTAATCATTTTGATGCTATAGTAAGAAAAAAAAAGAAAATAAATAGATAATTTTCCAAATTTAACATTACTTTAAAACACATCAATTATTTAAAATACTATTCATGAGCAAAAACTATGAATAGGTTTTAGTACACATTTTACTCAGGGTAAAAGTTGGAGTAAAGATTTCATGCTCACCTAAGTACATTTTAAAACTGATTGTATTCCTGATAATTCAAAATAAATGACATTGCAAATGACTGACTTTTCCCAGAGGAAACAGGAGCACTGATTGAGAAATATATCAACAGTAAAAAAGAGAAAGCATGCTAAAATTTCTCTGTGGGGGAAAACATTTAAAGATTAAACTACATTTTTTAACAATCAAAGATATCGCAAAGCTTCTGAAAACAAATTGTAGTTTCTTTTTTTTCTAGGAACGAACTTTTAAAAACATCTGTTGCATACATATATTTATTCATATTTCCCAACAGTGCCCTGCCCATGAGGGGGGCCGGGGAGGGGAGGTTGCTGAAAGGCACAAACTGCACCACTGAATTTTGAAGGGAAGGCATATTTTAAGGGGCTTTTCTGTATTAGGGGGGAGGGGATGCTCTTATTCTAGGATGTATTTTGTCATACTCGAGGGGATGTACCATTCCTCTTGGGGAGGAGCATACACAGTACAATACCCCCCATGATATTATTTTTGCCAGGAAATTCTCTCAAATTCTTTAACCTCTGTTCTCACCCTGTCCCCTCCAGTGAAACCTGATCATTACTATCTAACATAATTGGTCATCTGACTAGTTTTAGCAAGCAATGTATGAGTTTTAATACATTAAGTTTTAATAATATAACAAAGCTAGTCAATAATAATCACTGAATATCACAACAAAGTACGTTACTATATTTAACTGTGGAAAGATGTACATAAAGAAGCTAATAAACAAGGTTGTTATTAAGTGAGGATTTGTACCAGTTATTGCAAATCTTGAACATTATTTGTTTTGGTTAATAAAACAATATTGATTGATTTATTTGCTATTATAAAGGAGATACCACATGGATTATAAAAAAATACTTACACGAAGATTGTTTGGTCTGCATTCCAATTATTTGAACTTCATCATCAACATCTGGCACATATGAATTTCTCTTTAGAAGGCTGGAAGAATGACTTTTTGGATGCAGTTTACTGTCTCTAAAAGATTCTATATTTTGAGGAGCAGTTTGAGCAACCGATATCACACTGTCATGAAGAGGTGAATGTGTTTGAGGAGTACCTTGAATTGGAGGTTTTGCTGCTTCTGGCATTTTGAAGTAACTATCTGCGCTTACAAGGGACAATTCAGTACACGACCAAGGTTTGCTAAGAGAGCATGAGTTTGCATATGCAGTACGATATCCAGAACTAGTCCTGAGATCAGCCGCATAGTCCTTAGACATGAGAAATGAACCTGAATTAGAATAAGAGTTAGCCATGCAACTTGGTGCAGTAGAAGAACAGGTAGTTAAAAAATATTTATCATTTGGCTCAATTTTCGGTTGTATGACTGAGGTAGGGATGTTGAATGAATCATCAGTGCTCTTGAACTCTCGAACTTGGGGCACTTTTGAAATGGATTTCTGGTATTTGCAATCCGAATGACTGCTGCCCTTTTCAGGCTTCACGGAGCAAATGCTGTTTCTATGCTTCAATTTTTCGGCAACAATCATCATTCTATCACTTTGCCTGTCTGCCTTCAACAAGCTGTTTGGAGTTGCACTACACATTTCCGGAGATCCCTGGTAATGATGCTTTTTAGGTGGATAAGTATTATGAAGAATGAAACCATTTAAAGATTGATGTTGCAGTTTTGACTTATTTACATCCATTGAGTTGTTCTTGTGCTCGAAATGATATTGTCCATCACTGGCTTTGCTGAAGTTCTTACTGAGCACAGAATTCACATTTTCACTTTCAAAATGAGAAAAATAGACATTCTTCAATGGTGAGGCATTGCTGTTGTTTTCTTGGGTCCCAGAGATAGGGTTTGCTTTTGGTGCACTATTATCCTGAGATGAATTATGAAAGTTTATATTTCTTAAAGTATATGAGGGAGAAAAACATGATTTTTCAGTGGATGGATGAAAATTTGAGCTATTTCTGGCATCAGCAGCAAATGCATATGAGTCATGTCCTGAAGACACTGAAAGGAAAAAATAATAATAAGTATGCATTTTCACAACACATAGCAAAGCAGACTTCATTCGGATAAGGCAAGATGCCCGATGAAACTAGAGCTGGAAAAGCTCTTTTGTTCTGTCTCAATGGAAAAAATTGCTTCAAACTTAGAACATTTTATCAGGGTGAACACTCAATTTAGGATTGAGATAGAACCCTGTAAAAAAAAAGTATGACATCGTGAGTTAGGCCCACGTTAAGCAAAGCAGACATAGCATCGATGAATGAATATTTTACTTATATGCAAAAATGTGCTACAATAGTTGGCTTAAAGGAGAGGCTTAAAACAGTTTTTCAACTCATTTCTAACACTTCAGCTCTTCAGATCAGTAAAAATTCGTACTTACATATTAACTCGACTGCAGCTACAGATTTGAAGATTAAAACGGATTTGGCTGTTTATTTGGCAAAGTTTCTGGCGGTTGTTGTTTGCATGCAGTTATCCAAAACTGCCAAAAAATAAGTAAATAAACGGCCAAATCTATTTTTAACTCCAAATCTGTAGCTGTAATGGGAATACATATGTACGAAATTTCTACTTTTTGAAATTATTTCCACATGAAATTTACATTCAGATTTCAAAAAATAGAATTTTAAGGATGAGTTGACAGTGAAAATACCTAAAAATAGTTGTAGAATGACTGGGAAATTTATCTTTAGTTCATAAAAACGGATTGTCATTTTTTTTTTTTTTTTTTTCACATACAAAGCTTTAAAAATTTACCAGGCTGGTTTTCTTGCTTGGATAAACTACTTGCATGAGAAACTTGAGTTTTCAGCTTGCTGTCAACAACACAATAAGTACTTAAATTATCAGACTTGGTAACAGGCGAGCTCATGGATATATTTGAGTTTACTGAAGGAGAAAGGGGTGTTTCTCGTTTAAATACACGTTGACTGGTCTCTGTTAAAGAATGAAAAGAAATTTGAAAATTACATTTTCATTTATGAAAAATTAAAGTATCTTTTCAGAAATACATTTAACTTAGTCTGATAAAACAGAGTGATTACAAAAACAACCTACAAAATATGTTTGTTATTGTAATGCATATTTATACATTTATATTATTTTCCTATTTTTAAAAGACTTTCAGAATGAAAAGCTAATTTAAAAAGCTATTCACTCATGTAAATAAATAAATGGTAAACATACCTTTTGGTGTTTCAACAAGATGGGAATAATGTCCGAGACTTTGAAATGAATTGCGGATGTTTGGTGGAATATTTTCTCCATGACGCAACACAGGTGCTCCAAAGTATAGGTTGCTTCCATCATACCTACCACAACCTATTTGTAGACAATAATCCTCTTAATTACAATGTCAAGAAGTTAAAATTGATATACAAATGATAACAATCATAGCAACTTATTAAAAGACTCATTTGTATTTAGATCAAAAACAAGTTATAAGTTCATAACTAATAATTCCGCCTTTGAATTTAGCAGCTTTGAACATGTTTTTCTCTAGGATTTTGTACTTAAAAATTATGTATGTACAATTCATGAAAACTCCTAGAAAATACTGTGTCACCATTACAAGGCTCATTACAACAAAAGGCTGAACATTAGTAGTGAATTTTCTCCAACTTTAGTTCATTTAGAAGAATACAAATATCTTTTTCTGCTAAATTTCCAAACAGTACAAAAACTATTTCTTCCTTCCATGCATGTTATTTCTCGAAATAAAACTGGCAAAATTTGTTTCAAAACAATTTTCAAAGCTCTTAGAAGATCTTTTAATCTGGCTAAGATTGAATTTTGAAGCTACCATAACTAAACAAGACTCACCATCAGGAGGTGGGGTAGGAGGCCAAAATTGACCAAGATTCGCCATGCATCCTGGCTGTAGGCGATAAGGAGTTGGAGGTAAAGAGTTGTTGTACAATCCAAAATATGGATAACTTGTACCTGAAAGATAATTTTTATACAGCATTTACTTATACCTATAACATAACAAGTCAATAATTTGTACAATATACATTACATATTTATTCATAGTTTTCAAGTACAAAACTATCAACTGTCTGTGACCACTACAATCAAAATTGGGTCTGTGTTAAAAACAAAAGTTAAACTGGAAGCACTATAATGAGGCTTGGATAAGTCTAAGAGTTATAACACAGAAGTAACATAACAATACTATAAATCCTAAACATGCAATAATTTGCCTGTTAGTGCATTATAGTAAAATCTTGTGTTATTATGACAAATTGATTTTAAACACAAAAGCAGTTTATCCCAAATTCAGTTGCTTTGGGTTATTAATTGCTTTAAATAAATTGCACACATAAACCATGCACTTGAACAAAACATAAAACACATAAATCCTAAATAAATATTTAAGAAATAAAATAACTTTTTTTTTTTCAAATCATTTTTTGAAAGAAAAAATGTATATTTAACATTCTTACAAAGAAAAAAAATGCAGTGAAAAAGACCAAATGATAATTTTTGAGTGTTGTCACAGTAGGATAATCGCACATGGGAATTTGCAGCTTTCCCTCCCAACACATGCAATGCAAAAAATCACTTCAACTAGCAGCATCTTATAATCACTTGGAATAAAATATTTATTATAATTGTTTGATCTGTTTTCGAAATACAATGAACAGTTAATAAAACAAAGAAATAAAAAACAGAGGCAGAGTATCAAAAACATAAAAGTAAAATAAAGAGCAATTACAATAATATTTTTTGATTTCCCTTGAATTTTCGAGTGCATTAAAAACAAAAATGTTGTAAAACAGTATATTTGGCTAAAAAATTTAACAAAAAATACTAAAATAATAAAATAATATTTTGGTATAGGATAAATATTAAGTAAACCGAGCAAATGTGTTTTTACTTTGATCTTTTCGTGCACTACGAACTGGATTACATCGTATAATAATCAAATTTTAAAAAGAAAACAAACAAACCTAAACTTGATTGAACTATTAATATAATTTGAGTAGCTTAATTACTGCTATCAAACTTCTCCAACTAAACCAAATGCTCAAACGTTTCTGAATATATCTTACCCTTTGACCAAAATCCTAGTCAAGCAAACGTTATCTTATCTTACGGAACAAGCATTCAAACAAAACGAAAATCATGCCAAAATTGACTGGTTCCGTGACGAAAATTGAATAACTTAACAGCAAAGAATATATATTGCAGCAATATGTTGTTACAAGCTGTAATTTCAAATTTTAAGCTAAAAGTTTCGATTAATGAATTTTGTTCTATGCAGATATATTTATAAACAAAATATTGCACAGCCCAAATGGCGGTTCACTTGAACTTTATTGACAACGCATGTCGGCAGCGCCAGAAACAGATAATTGTGGATTAAAGAGGAGGATGACTCATATCCGTCAGGTTTGTAAATTGGGAAGGGGGAGGGGGATTGGATTACCTTTCCTTCTATATTTTTTAAACATGATGTATAGATGTGTTTGTGTGTGAATTTGGTAGCCCCCCCCCCCCCCCGAAAACGGCCTGATTTTTCTTCACCTGCTAACTAGAAACCCTTTTTGACCGATGCGACATCGATGTCTGTGTTCTATCGGCCACCTTGTCGATTATTTATAATCGGCAAAATCGGGCCGATTAATCGGCTGAAAAATATTTTTCAGATATTATTCTTCAAAGCATACTTTCACTAGGAAACTATGATGAATAATTTTATTAACAGTAATAATAATCCTCACGGTTGATATAAAGTTTTTTTAATTAATTCTACTACTTTGAATAAATATACATAGACAATGATGAAACATTTTTCATGTGGTGATAATTTTCTCCTTAGCACAGTGCTTTCAGATAACCTCTAATTTTCAAAGAATAAAAATATTGAATTAAATTGCGACTAATTACTAAAATATATGAATTAAAAGTACTCTTAAATTGGAGTGTTCACCACACACTCCCCCTCCCCTCCTTTTTTTATAAATTTTTATTTCCAATTAACATAACTAGAAATGTGTTAATAATATTATTGACACTAATATGAAAATTGGCTCTGAGAAATTTGATAAAATATTGAAAATATTTAGTGAGAAGTAGGAAAATGGAAAAAAAAATCTTCTCCCAAAAATAAATTATTTACTATTTCTAAACTTGGAATTGTATAAGCGATAAAAACAGTGATGGTAAAATTTGTAGTAGAAAAACAATTATCCTTATCATTAATCGGCTCAGCCGATTAATCGGCCGATTATCAGCATCCGATTAATCGGTAATCGGCCAATTTGCTTATCGGTGCATCCCTAGTTCTAACTATCAATGTTTATCACCGTCAATAGTTTTATGATGACTGAACAAAGTACAATAAATATAAAGAAATAATAAAAGCTTTGCTTGTTATGGAAAGTCGTATTACGGATCACAAAAAAATACTACAGTAACAAATTGCTGTGTATGCATAGGTCAAGCATATAGCCAGGCCTATCATTTAGGGGGTCAACTGCATCCCACTGACTTTAAGAAATCTTGTACGTATTTACATTTCCATGGACGTGGCTTTTTATGTTTTCCGATGAAATTGCATGTTTGCACCCTCTGCCCCCCCCCCCCCCCGAGGGCGCGCCCGTGTAAAGTTGTTGACCAGTGGAGTCAAATTTAGCTGCATTTGCCATTTCCACCAGAAATTAAGACAGATTTTTAAACGTTGATGTGAATCACTTTTTTTAAAGCTCTGTGCTGCTAATATGAAAATTACTGATTTTTTTACCTGAACTGCCTTCATGAAGAACAGATATGGCCAAACAAAAGGCAATAAAAATAATAAATAACATTCAACTTTTCGTTCTGCCCTCCCCCTCTACATTAAAAATCGGTTTGTATGGAAAACCAAGAACGCTTTTTTTTTTTTCTCGGAAAGTAACAAGAAGTTCTGTCAAGAACTAAAGGAGCCTACTTTCCCGTACATCGACATCGGCATTCTCGCATCTGATCATTATTCTCTTGATTATCTGAGACAGAAAATTATGTCAAACATACCTTTTTAGCACTTAGAGCTGATTTCGAAAAGCAAAATATACCCCTCTCATCAGATGAAATGGACACGTAAAAAGTAAATAAAAGAAAAAATAAAGTTTTGTCGCACCTTTTAAAGAGTAACTGTTACAGTTCCTCCGTAGAAAAAATCCTCCATCGTTTTTAAAAATAATAATAATAATAATAATAACAATAATAAAATAAATAAATAAAAGTACAAAGAGCATCAAAACACATTTTATCAAAGAAAGAAAAAAAAAGAAAAAAAAACTCGTCCGTTAATAAATTGTTTTAATCCATTGCCAGTTGTTAAATATAAATAAAGAATAAAATGTTCTGGTGAATGAAAAATTTTGTTACAAAAAAAATCGTCTGCAAAAAAAAAAAATAATAATAATAATAAATAAAATAAAACAAATGAATAAATAAACAAAAAATCGTCTGCACGTTCAGTCATTTTTTTTTCCTGAGCCTGCATTTCCGCCATGTTCGCGGAGTCGGAGTCGGAATCAGAGTCCTCTCAGAAGATTATTCAGAAAAGTACTTTACAAACATTATTTATCAAAACCATTTTCTTACAAAGTTAGTTTGAAGGAAATCCGACTTTAAGTTCAGGATCAACATTCAACTTAAATTCCCCGTAGACGCTAATGTTAATTTTTTTTTCTGAACGGTTCAATATTGAACGAAAAATGGTTCAAATCAAAAAGCGAAATGTGGGAATGTATGGGAAAGCCTCTCCGAGATCTTTCAAACGAAAAAAAAGTTTATTCCATTCGGACGGTTCACTCAAAAGTTATTAGGTGGGGAAAGGTTGCTTGAACGGTTCAATGTTGAACGAAAAAATGCTCAAATGGAAAATTTAAATACGGTAATGAAGTATCCTTGCTGAGATCCTTCGAACAAAAAAAGTTTATTTAAATCCGACTGTTCACTCAAAAGTTCTTAGGGGTGACAGCTTGCTTGAGCGGTTCAATGTTGAACGAAAAATTGTTCAAATCGGAAATGTAAATACGGGAATGAAGTATCCTTGACAAGATCTTTCGAACAAAAAAAAGTTTGTTCAAATCGGACTGTTCATTCAAAAGTTAGCATCGCGGGACAGGTTGTTTGAACGGTTCAAAGTTGAAGCAAAAATTGTTCAAATCGAAAAATCAAATATGGGAATGAGCTGTACTCGCCGAGATCTTTCCAACAAAAAAAAGTTTGTCCAAATCGGAATGTTCATTCAAAAGTTATTAGGGGGGGACAGACAGATCGACCGACCGCCACACAAATTCCCCATCTCAATACCCTACTTTCAAATTTTTAATTTTTCGATCATTTTACCTTTTTATTTTTTTAACTTGGCGATATTTTTTGGACTTGGCGATATTTTTTTAACTTGGCGATATTTTTTGGACTTGGCGATATTTTTTAGATGCATTAAGCTACTTTTAATACTTTTTTTGTCTTTCTTTTATTTTTAACGGGAAAGTAGGCTAAAAAAGAGATTTAGCTTGAAAAATGTCATAACTAGCTGTGACTCAAACATATCAATAAAATTTGAGGTGGTTAAAATTTATTGATAAAATTTGATCTGCAAATGATACTAAAATCCAAATTTGGCAGATCTTCTTAATTTATTCTAACCAATGAAAATCGTTCTCATAGTAGTGAGGATACGTTGCCATGGGAATAATCAGCTCTCAGCGCCGTTTGTGAACAGCATAGGAAGCTCTGAAGATTGATTTGCTAGATTAGAGATGCGACATCGATGACACAATATCGATGCCTGAAAATAAAGCATCGACGATACTGATACATCGATCAAAACACAGACGCAATGCATAGATTTTCTGAAACGTCATTTCATTATAAATTTTTGGAATGTGCAGATACATATAGTAAGTACTCCTTCTGAAAAAGAAAGCTATGATCTTGACAATGTTTACCTCTTTTGGGAGAAACAGACGAAGACATATGACACGTGAAATTGAGTTCGAATACTTTATGAAAACAACCAAACACAAATTAGTTCTGATAGCACATTCCTTTTTTATTGAACTCGGTAAAAAAAAGCCAATCATTGTCAAGGTCAGAATTCAACTTACCAGATGAGCACTATAGCACTTCTAGCATACTTTTGAAAAGAACAAATCATTCGGCAGTAGTATTTTCAACAAAAATTTTTGAAATGGAAGGTAACAATAATATTTCACTTTAATATTTTCAAATTAAAGACAGAAGAATAAGTACTTGTTGCACATACTTAATGTGCAAAACATTGAAATAACGATGTAATAATTTTGTACTCTAGCTGAAAATGTTGCAAAATTTGTTGAAGTCCTAAAAACTAAACTGTAGAAAATCTTTGATGATGTCAGAGTAAAAAGTGGGTTCGGGAGTCTACCACTGAAATATTTTGAAATTGAAGTCCTCGATATGAAGTTGCACGCCATCTTTGATAACGTTAGGGAAAGGAATGTGTTAGGGAATTTTCCTAAAATTAAAGTTCAAAAGATGATTTAAGTCTTAAACTACTTTCTATGGCAAAAATGAAAGGGATGAGAATCTCATGATGAGATTATGTATCCCCTCCCTCATCCTACTAGATTACGTGCCTACCTTTTTATTTGCTTTAACTAAACACATGGAAAACCTGCCTCGCCTCTAGTTTCTTTTTCAAATGCAGTTAGTTCCCTGTTATGGTTATCCATAATGAAAATTTTAAATTTACACCCGATTTTTTTTTTCTTCGACGTACAAACCTCTGCGGTTATAGAAAAAGAAAGAAAAAAAAGCTTTGAACATTTTAGACTGTGTTTTGATTTGTACATTATTGTGATAACTAAGTTACTTTTTGTTTCTGAACTTTGTTTTATTTACATCATGCTTAGATCGCTTGATGAAGTTTTGTTACTTTCGATTTTACCAAACATATTAAGCATACGCGGCTCGTACCGGTTTCGCTCGTACGAGAGGGCGGGGGGGGGGGGACTGCCCCCTTTCTTCCAAGAGTAAAGGGGCAGTGCCCCTTCACTTTTTAAATAAAAATGTATGATGATAGATGGAAAAATGATTTTTTACTCACTGGAGAGTGACTTATTTCACGATCTGCTGAAAATACCAAAAAAACATGACTTTTTTAATATTTTGTTTGAGCTTTAGAGGTGCTGCCCCTCAACGCCCCACATTTCTTTTGACCCCCTACTTTTTTGGTGCACCAGCCGCCTACGATATAAAGCAACAGGTGCGGCTTTCCATTTCAATAACATGATTTTGTCTTACGATTTTAAACTTTCATCTATTTTAAACATATTTCGAAGGCCCACGTATTTTCCTCCTCTTAGTTATAATTTTCGTGGAATATTATATTTTTAAAAATTAGAAATAAAAATTTGTTGGCATTGTACTTACTTGAAGTTCTACTAATATTGTGCTCAAGAAATCAGAGAAAACTTATAGAAAAACATCAAATACTGCAAATAGCCCAAAAATTCTTTTCCGAACAAAATACGATTATTGTTCTTGATGTTCAACTAGTATTTGCAAACTTCTCTACTCATTACAATTTCTGCCGACAGAGAGCGCGCTATACATACATGTAGGAAGAAGTTCAAGAAAAATTGACTTTTTTTGTTGATGTTGATTTAAAAAAAAAAAAAAAAGAATTACAGCACAAGAAATATTTTCAAATAATTTATGATTCTTAATTTCCATCTAAATCAACATCAACACTGAAAACAATAACCTTTAGCTTAAAAATGTAAAAACTTTTGAAAGAAATTTTTTTCGGTTGTATTTGTTTTTTTCGCTAAAACATTGAATTTATGCCGCAGCTTGCAATAATTTTTTTTCCGACATTTATTATTATTTTTCAGAAACATTTGCTTCTAGTTTTTCAGATATGTCTGCATCCTTTTAACGCAATGGTATTTAAAATTTCAAAACTAAGTGGTAAATTCAATTTTGCCTTGGTAAATACTAATGAATTTATCGCATGAAACATGTGAATGAGAAAATAACAATGTTTTGTTGAATAATCAAGGGAAATATTGCGAGAAACAATCCATATTCTAAAAATTTTGTAAGAGTACTGTTTCAAGCAATCAAAATTGCTTATTGTTCTCATTTTTAATGTTTCAAGCTTTGTAAAACATTGAAAAATGTTGTCTGAGAACAAAAAGTATTTCATTTAAAAACATTCAAAAGAATTATTTTATTGTTACATATTTTATTATTGTATTTTGTTCATTTATTTTCGCAGATTCATTCGCTTATTGTTTTCTTGATTCCTTCTTCTATTGCATCTGGGTGGAGGGGATAAACAATCAACCTGAGGGTGGGGGGAGCAAAACTCTGAAAGGGACATTGCTGAAAGAAAGTGTTTTGCATTTCAATCTAGATTGCAAGCAATGAAGTAATATGATATGTGCTCGGTCGATCCCCCCCCCCCCCGCCCGCTTCATTATCAATGAATTTGAACTCAAATGGCCAGCTCATGAGCGCCTGTATGGGGGGAGAACAGATTGAGGCTCAAGGCCCCTCTTTCAAAATTAATACTGATTTAGTGCCATTTTTTTAGTGGAAATATAAAAACATCTCTTCACCCATTAATAAAAAGTTATAAGTGTCAACTAAAAATAACTCTTTTCTGCACTAAAATTGCTTCACATGGAAAAAAAAATGTTGCAAAATCATGGGGAAAATTTCTGACCCACCCCCTAAAATTTTGCACATGGCGCCCGTAGGCCTAGTTGTGTTTTTGTATAATTTTCATTGAGTCCTTTGTGTCCCTCCCCCTGCATAAAATCGAAATGTAAACTTTTAAATTTTGTTCTGGAAAGTGTCCAACAATTCTTGGACCCATTGCACAGAAAACTAAATGATGGAATAATCTTTAAATTAGTTTTTAAAAACTAAAAAATACGCTTTTAGCTGCACTGAGAACATGCTACTTCTATATTTGCTGAGAACATGAAGTTTATCTTTTATTGAGAGTTACATATGTAGCACAAGCACTTATAATACATCAACATGTAATATAGTTCAGCCTTCAGTATTAATAATAGTATTAACTATATTACTTTATATTTGTAAAGAGCGTGAATTTTATCTTTTATTCAGAGTTACCAAACATACAAACCCACATGTGAAACTAATAATCTTTAAATTAGTTTTAAAAAAAAACTAAAAAACACGCTTTTAGATGCACTTATAATGCATCAACATGTTGTGTAGTAATATAGTTTATATAATATATTTTAGCCTTTCGTGTTAATAATAGTATTAAATATATTACTTTTATATTTGCAGGAAACGTGAATTTTAAACGTGAACTTTTGTTGAGAGTTACATACAGACAAACCCACGTGTGAAACGAATAAAAGCGTATTAATAAAAGCGAATTAAAAACCGCAAAACAACTCACCGGCATCGACTTGGTTCTGCCAGCAGCGCCCGTAGGGGTCGGAGGCGGCGGGGACGACGGGCGAGATGGCGGCTGCGGCGGCGGCGGGCATGTCAGGGTAGGGCACTTCGACATTCCAGGCGAGGACGGGCGACCGGTCGACGGCGAAGACCCGGCCGTTCATGTCGCCGGGGCAGCGGCGGGGAGCGGGAGAACGGAGGCGGAGAACGGGAACGATGCGGCGGCACACTCGAGAAGAAGGGCGGCTCGTCCGGAAGATCCGTACATTCCTGCCGAGGTTGAGAGGTTCGGTCGGCTTTTTTTCGGATCGCAGATAGGGTTACCTACTCTGGAAAGGAAAAAAGGAGCTAATGAGATAATGAAAGACTGTACATACTCGCCATGCAACGAACACAATCAAGTACAATTCGTCTTTATAAAGTTTCAAACAAAAATGTTCCTTCTGAATTGGGGAATTCATAATGCTCTGCAATGGGAAGGGATCTCCAGCACAAAGATTGTTATTGTTAGTGGAGAAATTTTCAATTCATTTAAAAGTTTAAAGCAAATTTCTTTGTAGCACAAATTGTCAATTTATGAGCTTTGGAACAAGACGATGATAAACAAATCAGCGTCAACACTAGATTTCGGATTTTCGGAAAGAAGATTTTTCATTTTATCAACACTGTTCTTGTTAGAAACCATATTTAAATGCAAATTGCAAACGCTACTCAGCTTAATAAACCATTTGTAGCAAGGTTTCGCATAAGCCTAGACAGCTTATGGCAGTCACATTAAATGAATCAATAATCATTTCATTAGTAGTTTTGACTTTGAAATAACTACTGTTTCAAACTTTTCAATAGTTTCAAATGTTAAAACTCTGGTATACTTTACGATAGTTCAATAAATTCATTTGAAATGTTTTGATTAATAACAAATGTATAGTATTTATTTTGCCTGAAAAACTGGGTGAATTAGAGCCAAATAAGTATACAACTTATAGCTGAATTCACCTTGAACGATTTTATGTTGAATTAGGAAGAAAATTTCAACAAGAAATGGAATTTCCCGTCTCATCTTCATCCATTATTCTTTGTATTAATTATCTACTTTTTATTTATACTACATGCATTTCTTATTCATATACTTTTTCTCTTCTATAGTTAAAAAATAACTTTAAAAACCGTTTATAAAAATAAAAACAAACTTGCAGTAGGCCATATAGTGATTCATTGTTCTTTCTGTTACTGACAACTTTCCAGAAGTTTCGCGGAGTGATGTACTGTTAATTAAAGTTAATTGTTTGGTTTATTAAGATTCTGGTAGTTTTTGCAGAAGTCAATAACATTTGCTTGTTTTTGATCAAATTATTTCGTTTATGCATGGCGAATGTTACAAAAAAGCAATAGGTATCGAATTGAATAAAACAAAATCTCTATTTAAACGATTTTTTTATGAACTATTTTGGCAATGTACTTATTTCGCATGGTAACTAAAGTAGATCCGCCAGAAATGAAATGAAGCGGCTCGGCGGTATTCGACTACTTTTCACCCGCTGCCGTATACATCGTACTCTTAGGACTAACTGCCGCAGTTAGGCTTAAAAGTATCAGACGATATTTTCACCCATGCAGACACAGTTCAGTGAAGTAAAGTATTTTACGAAAATCATAAAAACAAAATTTTTACTCATCTTAATATTTGAAAGCTTTAATAAATATTCATTCAAAATATCAGCACGCGAAAATACTACACAACGAGAAATGACTTGCGAAAGTTTATCGAATTTTGAATTAAAATCAAATGCAGTGTTTCAAAAAAGTGATTAAATTTAGTATAGAGATGGCAATATTTCTTTAAAAACGTTTTAAATAAAAAGAATCAAAACTAAAAACGATCTGTAGAACCACTATCATTTTAAAAATTAATCTTCATTTGATAGTAGTTCATAACTAAAGGAAAATAACTATTAGAAAAATAAGTTTTCGGGCGTTACAGAAAAAAAAAATTGTAAACGCATACGTGTTTAACGTGCAAAAAGCAATTTTTCTTTTTAATAATTAAGAACAGTAGGCCGTTCGTTTAATATTTACCAAAATTCTTTGGGGCATCGGCACAGCAAACTATCTTATTAATACAGACACAATCAATAAAGTTAAAGCACTGACGAAATTTACAATCTAGGAGACTTTGCCCTCGGAAGCTTTACTCTTGAACTTTTAATCTAAATGTTGCTGTTATCGTATCTGATAAAAATATCATTTGCAGAGAATGAACAAAAACACAATAAATTTCATTTACAAAAAGATACAACCTTATTTGAATATGCTAGCGTGCATTTAAAATTTATTTTGCACAAAAAATACTATACGTGAAAATATTTATTCATAGAAACTTCCTTTAACTTCAGGTAAAAAATGAGTTCCACACACACAGAATCGCTAAAGTAGCAGATCTACACTTTAGTAATAGGCGTTTTAATGAGACATTTTCTGTGAAAATTATCACACCACTAAGAGAGAATTTTGGAATCGGGACTGGGAAAATGCAACTATCCCATTTCTTAATTTCAAAAAGAAATTTAACTTGGCAGCAAGAGGGTACAAATTGAGATACATGCAATATAATCGTGCATTAGATAAGTGAAATTTTCTATTAATATTTGGCGTTCGTTTATTTAGAGGTGGGGAGGGGAGTGCATTTAAAATGACCCTTTTTAACATACCAAAACCATTCTAAACTTGACGAACTTTTATTTTTATACATTACAAGAAAAAAAAAAACAATACATTTGAAATTTCACTAAAGACGAAAAAAATGTTACTCCCTTGAAAAAACTTATTTGACTTTTACTGGGAGCTTAAAATTATTGAACTTGCATCGCGAAGTTATGTGCAGTACTGAAACATCTTAGTTGTTGTTGTCATCAGTAAAAGTCAACATTTTGTTTGATTCCAACCTTTTTACTTTCAGAACAAATTGTCTTTTCATATAAAACTCGTCTGTGTAGCCTATTTTTTTACTTGTTTAAAATCAATTTTTAATACAGTTAATATGTCATGTTTCATGTTCACACGGGCTTTGATGGAAACACTTTATTTACAGCTGTTCTAAAAAAAAAAAAAAAGAAAGAAAAAGATCTATTGCCGTTCTAGAGCTTCAATACACCACCTTAAGATGGTTGAAGAAATTAGCTAAAGAGGTAAAACAATCCATCCCCATCTTTTTCTAGATAATAAATTGCTACAGGATTTAAACAATTTATTTCGGCGGATTGTAATTTACTGATTTGTTTTACTTCTTTTAGTAGGCATTAGGAATTGCGCATACACATCCGCTGATATCATTTTAAAAATATTTGTGTTCTAGTGATAGGTAGTCAAGTACACTGCTCAGTTTAAAATTTCTTTTATTGTACAGACACTGTGTTACAGTTAAAGAGCAATTGTTTTGACACAGAATATTTTGAATGAAATTAAGACTTAAAAAAAAAGCGTTTGCCAAAGCGTATGATTTGGTATTCAAATTGAAATAGGTCACACTTGAAACATAAAGATGCAAACGAGAAACACAAGCTAAATAAGTTCCTAAGCCAATTCAAAATACATGTCGATCCTAATTTTCAATAAATTTAGTATTACTTAATATATTTTTTAAATAATTGAAATATTTTTCAAAATAACGATAGAAGAGTAAAACAAGTACGTATATGAAAAATGGAAAAAACACAAAACTTATCGTATTTTTTTCTTTCAGTAAAAAAAATAAATAAATAAATGAACAGTATTAGTCATATGAAATTAGGTAATGTAAATAAAAGTTATGAAAGAACATTTAATTTGAAATTTTTTTAACTATGATACATTTTGAAAATAATCATTGAAGTATTTCTGACAAAGCAAATGTTTCTGGCTTTTATCTCGAAATAATTACGAAATCTGATGCTATACAAGTACAACTACGTAATATTTGTCAAATATGATAAAATTGCAATCCCGGGGGGATCAATTATGTTACATTGACAACTGTTTACCCTTCATAGTGAGAAATTTTTCCTATTTCATCTACTTTTACATTGATAGATACACCTGGATTTGTATAAATAGGTATACTGTTGAGAGATCTATAGATTGAAATAAATAAATATAAATGGATGTATAGAAATATAATAGATACAAATAGGTATGTAGATAGGGTGGTCACACATGGAAACAGTGGCGCACCCATGTGAGGTCACTTAAACCTCCCAGAAATATTCTCTAAGAAACAGCCATGTATTCTTATTATTTTTTTAAATAATGCCTAATATATGTTGTCATGAGAAGCAAGAATGTGCGCATGTTCGTATTTTATCATTCGGTAAAAATTCAGAGTTTCATTTGGGAAATTCAGAATAACATCCCTCCCAAAAGAATTCAGTTCAAAAAGCCCTGTATGACTTTTTCTCAAAAAAGATTTTTTTGACTGAAGAAATGCTGTTGCAAGTTTTGTTCCTTCACAGAAAAGCCGCCTCACCCCTATCGCTACGCCACTAACTGTCCAAATTAAAATTTAAAAAATGCCATCTCAATACCGTCTGCCGAATCGTCGGCATTTTTTCTTCCCCCTCCAGTCCGTTGCCACCCCTCCGCGCCGGGTGCGCAGTGAACCGCTCCACGGTTGCGGTGAAGAGAGGAGGGCGATCGAAAAGAGTGCGGCCCTTCCGCGCGCAGAACGGCCCGGACGAGCGAAAGGGGAAGGTCCGCCCGCGGGCAACACTGATGACCGCTAAAGACGCGACCGCGTCGCTTGTCTTTTCCCGGATAATAACGGAATCGGAGAGGCTTTGTTTTCCGCAAGGGCGGCCGCCTGGCGGTCATTTGCTGCGGCGGTTTTCTAATAAGTCCGAGCTTTGCATTTTAATGTTGAGGATTACAATTTTTACTAGTTTCTTGAAATAATGTCAACGGCAATTTAATATAAAAAAACTGGGAGAAAGAGAGAGCAACCAAACCAATAATAGAAAAATAAGTCCTGTTATATTTTGTGTTAAAATATAATTCTTAAGCACGTGGCTCAAGATTTGAGTTTATTACTTATTACTTTACTTCTGCAAAGAAAAATCCCATTTTTTTCTTGTAGCTAGACAATATGCTGTTAGAGGTGGCAAAACAGATTTTATGAAGAAATGAAGCTGAATAGAAGAATTAATAAAACATCTTTAAAAAAAAACGCAATTTAACTAACAATGTTTCGTGAAGAAATTAATGCTGAGCACCTAAATTGTCTCAATTACTACTGTTTCTTAGTATATCTCTTGCATACATCAATAAATTAAAAAAAAGAAAATACTATTTAAAAAAATAAAATTGAATCAAGCACTGTAACAAGGATAAAGCGATCAGGCCTCAAATAGCGAGCGAGGCCTGGGCCCTGGTTATTAAATCACAAACTGCCTAAAAATCCCAGCCAATTAAATAATAATAATAAACCTCAAAAGCTGTACATATATTCAACATTCTCGATTTTTAAAGAGATTTTTGACTCATTATCTGCAAAAAGGGTAAATAAAAAGTCGAGCCCAGGCCCCGAGTTCATCATGGTTAGGCGTTGAAAGTGATCTAAAATTAGTGATAACATTAGTGGTGGCAAAAGGGGGAGGGGATAACATATGAAATAACGAGGAAAGAGGAGACGATAAGAAGAGGGATGAAACAGCAGCAAGTGAATCGCTGCCACATCAAGTAAACAAATTGTTTTCTTTTTGCTTTTCTCAACTTTGTTTTAGAACTTAAATGCGTAGTTTTTTTTTTTCTTTTAAACATATCTGTATTGTGTACACATTTTTATTGTTTGACGTAGGTATGAGAGTATAAAAAGTAGAGCTGGTTTGTTTTCAAACTGGTTTTAGAGGCTTTGGGAAAAAAAAGTTTTTAAAATAATAACTTGAATCGGTATACTATAGAACGATGACCACTAGAGCTCCTCACTTTTTCAACACTTTCGCATAAGTTTACCGTCGAAACTGAAAATCTTGAAATCAGTGGCGGCTCCAGATTGTGACCCCTCCGAGAGCCATATAAGATTTTCAAAACTGAATGCAAGTCTTGATTTTTAAAAGTTCTCTTAACTAAACCACTAATTTTTATATAGAAGCAAATTTAGTAATTTTATGTTCATCCTGTTGGAAAAAAAAATTCGGACAGAAGCTGAATTTTACCAACTTTATTTGGTTTCAAAATTAATGTTTAGTTTGAAACAGCGCCACAGTTTAAAAACAGTTGTACAGTACGAGTATTTTAGCTCGCAAAGACACGAACACTATTTTTCTTTCTTTGTTAATCAAGCGAATTGTTTTTTCTTTCAAAATATAATTTTGTTACATTGTATTGTAAACACTGTGCGGCCTCGTTTATTCGAAAAGAATTTCATTTCTTAGTGTCAACGTAATACTTAAAATTTTTTAATAATTCGCATTACATTTTTAAAAATGGATCGAAATTAGAAAGGACTTTGGGAGAGTGTTCGAACTCTAAGAATGTCTATTGCTGTTTTGATTCAAGCAACTCTTTAAAAATACATAGAGCTGTTTCTTGTGGAAATGTGCACTAGTTCCCATCTCCTGTGAAATACATATCGAAATTATGCGTTGATAACAGTTTATCATTAGCCATGAAAAAGCCCAGAATCCGTCATTCATTATATTTTACGAGGGATGAAGATTGCAATAGCTACGAGCCGGATGAATTTCGGCAAAGGTATCGTTTATGATCTTTGGAACGTTGCAAAGGGCGATTATATTATCTGCTGGTAACGTAATCTTCGAGCAATAAGCCAGGGGACTGATCAAAACTGAGCTTAGAAGACAGAGTGGCGGGAACGGAGACATTCTCGTGGTCATCAGGGTGACATACCAGGCCACTTCCGTCCGAGGGGTGACAGGTAGTGGGAGGGGCCAAGCTCGGTCACTCGACAGTTGATCATTGCCATGTGCTTCATATTTCTGCGAGGGCGGTTGCGCCATGGAGGGAGGCGGTGATCTACACGTGCGGATTTTCGCCATCGGCTAAAGATCCAAGCCATTAATGCATCTGAAACTCAATCCCAGAGTCAATAGTGCATCTAGCATCCGATAGAAGATGGGCAGGAGGATGTTAGGATAGACAGGCAACTTGATTACAGACCATCGTTCGTCATCATCTGCAAATGGAGGGAGGGGTATATGGAAAGAGTTCTCCCCCCTGCATTAAGCCCCTTCATTCCAGAATCTACGCTCCCCCCTTAGCCGTCTTTTTAAGCATGCTCCACCTGTCACTACGCAGATAAGCCGATACAGAGCGGCTTCCTCATTGGCCAGTCACGAGTTGCAGCGCCGGGGCTCCACCCTAATCCCTTAACGCCGCGAAACAACCCCAAGTCCTCCCCCCCTTCCTCTGTATTCCAGTCCCGATTTCTCGAAGAGGCGAATTTCGGAGTTTCTGGGTTTCCCTTGTGCCAGAGCAGAGAATACTACTTGCATGAGGGCTTCGAAAATTGCAAGGAGGATCTTGAAGAATGTGAGAAAGGGGAGGAGGGGAGGGGGCTCCAAAAAGAAAAGAGAGGAAGAAAAGTCCTAATCCGACTCGCAATCCTAATACTTCGACGTCCTCTACTTTCGCGAACTATGCGGTTTAAAAATTTTCGCATTTCGGCAGCTTGTCAGTGGAGTTGGAAGTTGTTTTGTATCGCCGCCCTACTCCCGAAGTTCGCAATCCGGACGCTGCTGTAACTCTGGCGCTGCTTCTAGCTTCGGCGGATGGATTTGGCTAGTAGCCTTAGATTTGGCTAGTGTTCAAAGAGCCGCAAAACTGTGAAGTCGGTACTTTTAATCCCTTTCCGATGGAGGGTTTCGCATTCCCACTCCTAACGAAGCCAGTGCCGATAGAACTCTTGTACTAAAAGCACATATCAAAGTCGAATGATTTGAACAAGGTCGAGGATTTTTGAACGAAGAAGCAAACTAAAACATAACTCATTCTTGTTGAAAAATACAACTTAATAAAAATAAAAATTAAATTATTTAATTTATTTTGATTTATCTACCTTTAAGGTCACCTAAAGGTAGGATAAGTGCCATTTAAAGTCATCTATCTACCTTTGAAAGGTACGTACCTTCTTGGAAATTGAAATCATAAATACCCATCTTCTCTTCCCTCAGCTAATCAGCTTTTGAGATTTTACAAACGTTATTTGAACGTGGCATTAAACTATTTCAGAAGGTATGAATGAGTGAATGAATATTTCGTTTAAAAAATTGAACCTCGAACAAAACCGATTTGAAGTATAATTCATTGAAAAATTCGGATGAGGACAATTTAAAGCTTTTCAAAAAAGAAAAGTGATATAACTTAAGTCAATGCAAAGAGTACTTCTATATTGGGAATCGGACCCTTTATTTTAGTCGTTTAAGCTCTAATGTAGCCCCCCCCCCCCCGCACACACACATAATCGATTGAGCTCGACAAAGAGCCATGCAGTATCGTTGTCACAGATGCTTAGTAAAAAAGTACCGAGATCACATAAATCGACTCCTCCCGATAGAAAGTTTTCCAGACGTTTTTATCCGATTTCGAAGCCTCATTTCCAAACATTCAGCCGTTGACAACTCAACGAGCGAGCATACTGTTTAGAAAGACAATTCTATCGCAAAATACATTTTGGGTGTTTTCTGAGTAGAATATTCATAAGATAGATATATTAAAAGGGTAGAACAAAATTTTAACTTTGTTCACATGCTATGACGCTCTCTATCGAGAGAAATTATTCATATTGGAGCAGTTTGATGAGGAAATATGAGGATACGTTCTTGAAAAAAAATCCATGTTCGTCAGAATGAGCTTTTCAAGTTGGACAAATCCGAGCAGTTCAAGTTTTGATTTTTAGAACTTTTCTGCAGTCGTAGTCCCGCATTCAAAATCATAAATGAAACTTAATTGCGAAAATTATATTTTTGGATATCAGTAGCACATAGCTAGCGATTGATCTGTAATTTCTCATACAAAACTAGTCTAATTTCGTAGTAGGGATAAATGCTTTGATACAGTTCGTAAGGAATAGCAGCTGTAAACGCGAAACTCATGCATCAGCCATTGTTTCCCAGCAAAGATTTTTAGTTAAAACAATGGAACCATTTACATATGCAAATGGCGAAGGGTCGCAACAATAAGACCTGATTTTAAAATAATTGCCGCCAAGAAAAATGACGAGAATTGTCACAGGTGGGCAGGATACGTCAGTCACTTTGTGATGGGTAAATTAGTAGGCGAATGGAGTTCTCACTCTCAGACGAATGATTAATTTACACAGGCTAGAAAAAATGATCATCATTCTCAGGGAATATTTGAGTAAAACTGCAGTTTCATTCTCATGGGGCTTAAAGTTTCAGGAAGACTGGTATGTTTTTTTTTTTATTTCTGTACGTTTTGAATTCTAACATTTTTACTCTAAGCTTACCATAGTTTAATTAAAGGAAAAATATTTTGAAAACAATACACATTAAATATGAATACTATTGCTTAAATATTCCGTGCAATGTGAAATAAAGTCGAATCATCCGAAAATCTAAATGTCCTGAATAAAGGGATCAGGATTACAATTATATGAACGTTCAATACCAATAAATACATAGTTGGGTCATTTTGAGAAAGCTCAATACAGTACCGAAAATTAAATAGCTTAACAAGTTTAAGCATCAAATTATGAAAAAAAAAAAAAAATCATGAATAAGGAACCATGAATTAGAAAATCATAAGTAGGGTGCTGTTGTAAACATGTATTATACAAGCGAACTCTTTCACTTTTAAATGCTTACAAAGGCACTAATTTAATTATTTGTATCTTTTTTTTAATACATTATTATTTTAAAGTTAAAATTGCAGAGTCATGAGAATTTCGAACTTTCTGAAAAATTAAATCTTTATGAAGATTTTGGTTGCATAGTGTAATTGAGTTGCCAAAGTGATACCAAGTCACTTATTTTTTTTTTTTTTTTTTTAATACTATAGGGGCATTTTTATGAAACCCTTTCTTTTCTAGCAAGAATTAAGAAAAAAAAAAAAACCCTAAGGGCCATGCTCCACATCGACGTAAAGCAGAAAAATTAGGCAGAAGCGTAAAATGGATTCAATGGTGTTCCTATGGAAAGTACCCGGATTTTCGGTTTCTGCCTTCAGTTTCGGTCGCGTTTTACGCTGATGTGGAGCATGGCCCTAACAGTATGGAAATTTTTTTTTTTCCGTGCACAAATATCGTTTAAATAAAACCATCACTTGATACAGGGTGAATTCAGACCCCGATCCTCCTGGTTAGAAATAGCAAAAATTTCGCAATAAAAATCGATAGGAATGAAATAAAAGATGAAGCAGTGCTGAAAGTTTTTGTTGGAGTGATTTGTATCTACTATTTTTTTTTCTCCCTAATTTCACGCCTTTTACCACAAAGCCTTACGATTATCGTTTAACAGCACTCTGTGAGACTAAGATTGAAACACGTTCAATATTTTTCTTAAATGTATTAAAAAGAAGCTGGTTATATATTTTTTAAAATTCAAATTGGATATTTGAAGAAATGTTAACAGACAAATTTGTTCTTGACATTTTCTGCGCATATGAAACTATTCAGAGAAGTGCCATAGGTAAAACCTCATTCCCTCAGAACACTTAGTTTTCAGCCAACCATATTATGAATCCTTTTTTTGTTAAAAGACTGTTCTAATCCCCCACGCCAAAATTCTGCGTTGTTATGACCTCCCCTTCAGGTCAGAATTGAGGGGTTTGGATAATGAAGGGGCTATGTTACATTTCTGAAAATAAAATCTGGACAAAGATAAGCAATGGATACAGGTAAGTAAATAAAACCTCGTACATTATAAAATAGATGTCATTAGACAAATTCATACGCTCACTTAACGGCAGAACCAGAAAACAAAAATGTTGCAACAATAAAACTTTGAACTTAAAGTATTCTTTATTTGGGGGTTTTGTTACATAACCTCCTTCATCCTCTAACCCCTTCCATTCTGGTTGAGCTAGTACTACTCAATCATTTGGCTTGAAAATTATGATTGGAGAAAACATGCGTTTCCAAACTTAATTGTTAAGAAAACCCTTTGGCCTCTTTATTTTATTTTCTGATTAATCATATTTCATTGAAGAAAAAAATGCACGCAATGTTCTAACAAAAACGGCCAATAATAAGAAGCTGCCGACTGGATTAATTTCGATATGGTTATTTTCGCATCGCTTGGAGGGGGTAATTATTCCACCGCGCATGTCAACCACACGCAGAGCAGAAACTTTATTTCAAAGCAGGAAAAAATTCCGCAGGCGCGATTTTGCGTAAAAAAACGTACTGTTGAGGGTGGAAGAGGTCCACGGAACGGCCAATGGCCTCTGCGAGCTCGAGGGCTACGGTCTGTCGTGGCGAACAAGCATTTTTTCCTCTCATTTTACGAGGCTCATTTCCTGTGTTATGCAATCTTTGCAGTTGACACTGGCACACGTGATGTGCACAGTAATACTCGGGGTGTAAAGAGTACGAGAACCTGTTTTCTGCGGGGATATGGAGGCGGCACCGGCTTGATAGCGCTTGTTTTTGCTGCCGAGCTCGACGTGTGAGATACTTTTCTTCTTTTTCCCAAGAGAGTCAAGGAGGAATAATAATAATAAACACTTAAAATTTATAGCTCGAGGACATTTTTATCGGTCGCCGTTTCTTTTTTTTTTTTTTTTTTCTTCTT
This sequence comes from Uloborus plumipes, assembly GCA_038373865.1. Lineage (NCBI taxonomy): Eukaryota > Metazoa > Arthropoda > Arachnida > Araneae > Uloboridae > Uloborus > Uloborus plumipes. Next base: position 154,623 of record JAXGGA010000223.1, read on the forward strand.
CTGTTAGCAGAGGTCTTGAAAGAGTTCAGGAATCCGCCGCATTGGTCACAAGATGAAACTTTCTCCGAGTAACCAAAGGCGTTAAAAAATGGAATCAAGTTTTTTGCATTTTGTCTCAGAGTAACTGAGATAAACTTCGCTGCATTGTTTTGTAACTTTCAGAATTTTATTTCTGTAACTAAATTGAGCTTGGATGCCTTTTTAATAATTTTCTTCGTTTTGCCTCTTTTCCAGGGCCCGATCAAGCAGACTTTATACCCATGTCCCGATTGAAGCTGTTCCTCTCACAAGAAAATTCCGTAATTTTTCATAGTATTTTCTGTGCACTTCCCGAGTTTCCGAGAAAATGAAACGATGCATAGTCGGGGGTGTCCGACTAGGAGGGTCGAGGTTTATAGCGCTGACTGCGCCATAGAAATTGAAGGGGGGGGGGGGCTGTTTTTAAGGGTATTTCCTTTTTGAGAGCACTTTGGGGGGGGGGGGGGCAATTCTCTTGTGGGTGTATACACCTAATTTACTATAACTTTCTGTATTTCGCCTCTGAGCATTGAATTGAACCTAGATGAGGTTTCGTAAGTTTCTGCGTTTTCTACCAGAGTAACTAAAACGATGCACTGTTTAGTAATTTTCTTCATTTTTGCCTCAGACTAACAAATGAGCTCGGATGCATTGTTTGATAACTATTACATATAGCTGAATCATAACGAGTAGAAATCAAAGTAAGTAATTACATCAAAAAATAATTCGGATGCATTCAGAAATTATGTGGTATCGAAGCATCATAAGATCATTTATTTGGTTTGGGTGAAAATAAATAAGATAAAAGTAAATAGAACGTCGATTCAGGCTTCTGCTCTCACTGTCTTGAATAATCAAAATGATTCTAGATGCATTGGGAAATCACGTGAAATCGATGCATCGTAATGAGAAAGATGAAATCATTAAAGCAAAAAGAAACTTATCACGTATAGATAAATGCATTTTTTTAAACATTGTTTACAGATATGAAAAAAAAATCTCATCAACATTTTGCGTATGTCCCAAGTTGAAAATGAAACTTCAGCCAGAGCAGAGGTTCTTCCAATGCATTCGAAGTTAAGAATTTCAAGCCTTGAACTTAAAAGAAGAAAAAAGCGTTGGTTCGCAAAGGAGAAAATTTTCAGAATTTTTATATTTTTTCCATTATACTTGTTCTGTCTGGCTTTTGAGTTGGCACTGGTAGTGGGAGAACCTTTTTAATGGATACTGAAAACAAAGAAAATTAATTCGCAGTTCTACGGATTGAATTCGCCTCTTTTCGGCAATTAAAGAAATTAGCCAAAGCGGTAAAACATTGCAATTCAGCGTGGGCAGGCAGATGTCTTATTGGATAGGTGGAAAAAGGTGTGTCTTTGTTTTACCTCTTTCATCAGCCATTAACCAAAGAGTGCCTCTTATACTGCCGTGCTAAGCGCAAAAGTCGTATCTGTACTTTGTCAAAATCGAGTTACGATCCACAGGTGGTCCCTAGCCACATATTTCACCTAAATACGATCTTTTATGGTCATTTGTCAGTGGGAAATATTAAAAAAAAATATTTGAAAAATTTTCATCTGAATCAAATACATTGAGGAAAAAAATTTCAAACGGCGATTTCTCATTTTAAAGCCGTTTGCAGACACTACTTTTGCACTTAGCACTGCAGTATAGTGCAAATAGCAATTATAAAGTACATTGTCAAACAAGTTAAACTAATTTCAAAAATAAATTTACGCAAGCAATGTAATTCTTTAATTTATGAATTTCCAAACTAATCTATTAACTCGAGGCTTTTTTTTTTTTTTTTTTCATTTTAGTTATCAGTTTAAATGCATTTTTTCACTCCATATTTGTTTAACTCTTTCAAGGCTAATGGTACAAAATGTCCCCATTTTCCATGACTCCAGTTTTATGGTGGTTGGATACTTTAACCAAAATTTAAAATATTTCCCGCGAATTTTAATGAAACAATTTAAAATATGTGTCTAATAGCACATCAAAAATAACAAATAGAGATTTTTGGAAAAAAAAATGTGCAATTAAAGTAATTTGTCAAATATTTCTGTACCTGAAAGAGAAGTAAAGCAATGCAGTTTTGCACAAAACAAATCAAAAAGAAACGTTAATAAATGAAAAAATAGCAAATAGCACATTTTATGTTGCAATCAGTCACAATTTTTGTGCTTCATTAACGCTGTTTCTTATCAATTTAACGAACTACGTAGTTCATTAAAGAGTTCATGCACGCGGGTGAATGCCATCATGGGGGAAATTTATGAATTTGATGAACTAGTCGATTGAACGTGTCGGCTGAGAACTGATAAAAGAGTCTGAGAGCCCACCAGACCGGCTCGAATAAGCTGGCTGTGTTATCGGCCGTTGTGCAGGTGCGATGGCCAGCCCAACGACGCGCCACACAACTCAGGCTGAGGCTTGACGGAGTAGGCGGCCAGGTTGTGTCGTGAGTTGTTGGAATTTCAGACTGATTTGAAAGAAAAAAAACAAGGGGGCGGGGGGGGGGGGAGTTTAATACGGCAAGCCTGTAATAATAAAGCGTTTTGCAATATTTTTCAACTTCCCTTTTCTATATCGTTAACTAGGTGTTCTTCCTGAAGGCCACCCCTTCCCAAAGGCGATGGCGAACCTTCCCTAAAATTCTACGAAGCATCATCTTCGAAATCGAAGCATCTTCTTGGACTTTGATAAAGTTTTTTTTTTTTTTTTTGCTTTAAGAAAATACTGCCTATTACCTTTCCAACCATTCTTTTTAAGTTAAAATCAGCCTTTCGTTAAACCATATGGGTGCCATAAAAGTTGTTGACTCCGAAACTGTCACCCATCGTAAGCAAACAAATTAACCGCAGTAAAAATAGAAACCCAAGAACGAAATTCAAGAATTTTTGAAAGCGAAAAACAAATACCCCAATCTAAACAAAGCCACACCAGTGAATGAAAATCTTTGCGAATCTTTATATCCGATCAACGATGACCTTGCATTTGATTCTCATTGAATGCAACACAAACGATGCTTTCCAAGGAGTGTTTATTGGAAAAGAACATTGTACGTCCATTTAATTCACGTGAATGATCGAAGTTAACACTTAATGTTAAAATATAGCAACATAACAATCAAATTTTGAATTTACTGAGGTCTTCCTCATGCATGAAATATAGAAAAGGCCGCAGCCAAATAAGGTTTCTTTCTAGTTTGTTGGTAGCATGAGGCGAGACATGTTTCCGGTTGCGTAGGTTGAAACCAGAAATAAAGAGACAAGGCCGCTTCATCATACTCAAGGCGGAAAAAGGTCTTGGCCGGCCACTATCCTCTGCACCAGATTTAATTTCAAGAGAAAGTCTTTTCCCAAGTACGGCGATGTTCCTAAATCCCTCATTTTATCAGATTTATTTTTTAAAGGAACAAAATTCGATTGGATTTATTAAGCTATTTTTGATGAGTGAAAATACTGTAACTCACTAACAATCTTAGTTGCAAGATAATGAGTTCATTGAAAAAATCTGCATCAATAACCATAAACAATAATTTTTTTTAACACTAAATTCTTTATGGAACTAAAGTTTTGAAGTAGAATTGGCATAGATACTAGCAGTGGGGACGCATATTCAGTTTCGATGTTTTACTTAACACTGACACTGGGTCCGTCATTTAGGCTGATGGCAAGGATTTAGAGAAATCAATCTATTTATATAATACAGAGTATGTACCCAAGCTAATATACCACAAAGGTTTTTTTTACTATGAACACTGCCATAACCAGGGATACTTTCCGACTAGGCTGACATGGTCTGTTTTCAGCCCTGATGATAAATGAAATATTTATGGGAACGGACATCCATCCAATTAAAGCATTGCTGACAGTTAAATTCTTACATTTGAAGATGAATAAAGGAACAATTTTTTGAAATAATTTTATGCACTTTGAGGCAATGTTTGTTACAAACACACGAACTGCAATCGTGCAACAAAGGAATATGAACCTTTTTCAAAAAAATATTTGCAAACAGTTTGTCACATAATTATAAGCAATGTTTTTTTTTATTAATTTTATTTCTGACATTTCAAAAGAATAAATAAGTAAATAAAATAGTAATTAAAAAAAGGTGATGCCATGACTTGCGTAAAAATAAAGAGATTCAAAATCTTGCATATAAAAAACAACAATTTTTTACATAATAAGACTTATCAATATTCTTTTACAAACTCAAATCACTTTAATCATCTATCGCAAGCATATTTATGTAGGTCTGGCGATTAGTATTTACTTTGTTCCAGCACCGCCAAGGATATGGTGGAAAAAAATTACAACAGTGTGAGGGACGCGCGGTGGTAATGAGAATTCAGCCAAGCGAATATATGGCTAAAAGAAATGAATACATAATGAATATTAATTTTTGGAAAACTTCACGCATGAGGTTTCGTCGGAAACCGAAGTTCTCGGAAGGAAAAATCATGGAAACTGCAGTGAGAATAGAGATACGGAATTAGGGGATGTGAGAGAATAATCCCTATCAACATCTTAAAAAATATTTGATTTGGGATGTTGTCACGGGGAAAAAGGCGAAATAGTTTTACTTCTCTATGAATTTGCTCCCTTGTGAAGCAATCGGATGAAATAAAATTGCCGTCTCATTTATTTTGCTTTGAACTGAGAAAAAGCATCTTAGCCTCGATTTTGATCAAACTATTTGCATCAAATGCACATATCGTCGGCACCATGCTAAAATAACGAATGTGAAAAATCGCGTTTTTCCAAGTTCGAATTTTACAAATAATTAAAACCTTCAAACGATCGTTGAACACTTAAAGATATCTATAAAATTTAAAAATTGAAAATAGCCAAACACGTCAGGTGGGAAAAAATTATATTCAGTGTTTTGGCTCTCCTGAAAAGTGCCAATTTTCACATTCGTAATTTTGACAACGATATCTGTACGTCCTCAATTGCATATATCCCCCGCATCAGGGCCAAATTTGAAGCACACGTGAGAAAAGAATTGTGAGTGTAGTTCTTTTCCTATTTCAATCATAGTTAATCCAAGAATTCGAAAATTTCCACAACATCTAACCCTTCTCAATATTAGACTTAGAATATTTTTTAAAATAACACGAAGACATTTGATATTTTTCTTCAGACGCACGGACATTCACTGTTGTGCCACCATTTCTCAAAGGGAAATGATGAGCTTAGATATTATTTAATCTTATGCAAGCAGAAGGAAAGTGACGTCATGAAGTTTCCGCTATCCTTCTCCTCCGGTAGTGACGTTCCAATCGTTAAATGGTCAAAAGCCAGTCACGAGGATCAGCCATGTTTAAACTTCGATGCTGTTAGACAGCGATTCCAAAGTTTTGCATTTTCGATTGAAGATAATTTAATAAACACTTTTTGTTGAATGCTCAGTAATATACACCTCATATGTTATTCAAAACTAATTTCTTATTTTAAACAGAAATCCTTCTATGTTCTTAATTTCTTATTTTCAGAACAACACTACGCATGTTTTCTTTTAAAATTACCCACGAACTCTTAAAGAATTTTGGGACATATAAATGTCCTCTAAGTTTAATTAATGTTCTATAAATTATCAAGTGCAAATAAGTTGTAAATTTTGTTTTTGTTCACGTTATTAAGACATCAGAATTTTATTATAGAAAAGTTACTGAATAAAATATTTATTTATTGTTCTTTAAAAACATAGTATAATTTTAATATTTTACTATAAAGTTTACGGTCTTCACAAAGAACAAGACAAGTTTTAGCGTTTTTAAAGTTTGGGACCAAGCAATGTTAAATTCCTGAAGTTTAAAAAGCAGCATTCAGTGGGAAAATGCACGGCTACACGTCTGATCGAGGTTTAAAATTAGAAATACAGTTAATTCTTCATAATTTTCTGACGAGTGATGGAAACTTCATCTCTTGGAGGTTATATAGATCTTAGGTCTTTCCCGGTTCAATTCTATACGCACGTCACACAAAAGTATTTATATTATATCAACAAGTGACATACAAATAGAGTTTGGCATTAAAATAAAGCAGAAATTAATTTAATTATCTAGTAATTTATTGTATAAGAAGTACACTTTTTTCACATTTCATGGATGAGATCTATTTAAAGTTAAGTTATGCTACTATTCTCAATGTAACTTGTAAAATCTCTACAAATTAACTATATGAATGAAAGATAAGCAGGGCATTTAATGTATTTAAAAACTTGCATTGAATCCTAATGAGGAATACAGAAAATGCTACATTCGACGAATACGGCTTATAACTAGAATCTGGCCATTGCGAGTCATTTGCAAGGCACCATCACCGAACCAATGTTAAAGAGACGCAAATGTTTATAAAGAGTAAAAATTTTGCTGACACTTGCTGTCTAACGTCAATACAAACTTGAAGTCAAGTACAATTTTAATTTCCTGTCCTCGGCTTACTACAAAGAAATGTAAAAACGGATTCTTTCAAACAACCAATAACTGAGTCTCGTGTGTTTTACCTGGAAAATTGTTACAATTACAGTGGAGTCTCGATAACTCAAAGCCTTATAACTCTAAAATTAATTTATCTCGAAGGTTTCATCGGGTTCCAAACTCTTGAGAACTTGGTGGGAAAACGTCCTATAACTCGAACTAACAATAATTTGCAGCTTTTTAGTCAATTCCTTAGGAGTTATTGAGACTCGACTCTACTCTAATATTTCGTATCAGAAATGGCAGTTTTTAATTTAGTACAGTGTTATATACTCCAAACACTATTCATACTGTCTGATCTTCTTAGGTAAAACCTTCCGCGAATTTACGCATACGTCAGATCTTCTCTGATCTTATCAAAATAGGGATGTTAGGTAAGATAAAAATAAGGGGAAGAATAATAAAAAGCATTTTGAACCGTATCAAATGACGTGGAACGATGCTAATTTCAAATACACAGTTTAGTTGAATATGTCAAAAGGATATAGCAAATGCAATAATGAAAAACTTTATTTAAAAACTTTGAAGAGTTATCACCCACAACCCATCTACAATTTTTTAAGTGGAACTGTTCGCGAGTGCCAGGCACGGTTATCACGGACGGACAGTACATAATTTACTTATGATACGCATTTAGTACGAAGTAACGCAAAAAAAAAAGAGACAATACATTTGAAGGGCCAGGGGGGAAAAAGATGAGAAGCAACCGAAATGTGCATGAAAACTCGAAAAACTACATAAGGAGCTAAGAGAAATCTTTGTTCTTCGTTTTTTTCGAAATCGCTTTTTGGTCACTCATCTTTTTTCCCCCTGGCCCTTCATTTACTTTTTTTTTTTTTTTGACTGCTAAAAACTGAAATTAGTTTATAGGAACAAGGAGAAAGAATCCCATTGTAGCCAGAGCTTTGCTTACGCTTATGAGTTTGTAAAAACATTTTCACATTTAAAGTAGAAAATACATTGTGTTAAGGAATGGAAACTTCCTGTTAATTGAACCAAATAATCACAGAATTACTGTAACTATTTTTGTAATCATTGTTATAGATACACAGTAGTAGATAAGTACGCAAATAGAGCCTTGCCATAGAGATAAATTAATAGAGCAGGATTGAAAACAAAATGTGGCTGCAGTTATAGCAGAGGCCGGTTAATTGAATCAGCTGCTTTAATGCATCAAATCGTCAAAAACAGAACCTAACCCAACTTTATTAAATTACGCGCTTTAATGAATCAGCCGATCTATTGAATTAAAACTGTTTGGAACAAACGTGACTGATATAAGCGGAGGCCACTATTTTCACAATAGTTTATGGTTTCTTTACAATGTAGGTTTCTCACAGTCAAAGTGGAGGGGGGAGGGGGGGGCATAGATATCCGGACTAATTAAATTGCAAAATAGGTTTGATAAAACTTTATCAGATCTTAAGGAGCAATCAATCTCCTCACAAACCATCAAACATTCTTTTTAAATAATAGTACGTTATTCAGTCAATCATTATGATCGCGACAAGAGTTGAAGAAAAAAAGAAAAAGACTCACAATGAAAGTACATTTAAACTGCATGTGTTTTATTCCATGCAGGTTTACAAATGCTATGAAAAATGCTCACGATTACTTCCAAGATTTAATCGATCGCTATCGGAGTCATTGCGATGACTGGTGTTAAAGCACTGACCAAACATGGAAACTCTCGTCTAGATCGCCATTACGATCAGCAGGCGGAATAAAAAAAACATTCGCGCTTTCCACCGCTCGCTTTCCACGACTTCATTCGGATAAGGCAAGATTGCCAGATGAAACTAGAGCTGGATTGGCTCTTTTGTTCAGTCTCAATGGAAAATATGCATCAAACTTAGGGTGTTTTACCAAGGTGAACACTCAATTTAGGATTGAGATAAAACCTTGCATAAAAAAGTATAACATCGCGAGTTAGGCTCACGTCAAATAGACCACAATAAATAGAAATAATAATTTCAAGAATAGGAGGCGAAGGAGTTTAATGGGAGTGCAAAACAGCTTCAGCAGAGTGCGATTTAAATTTGAAACAGAAAAATTAATTTTTCCTGAGTTGTTCAAGTAAAGTAATAAGGGTATTTTGAACTGAAGACAGATCGATCTTATTATTAATTTCCGATGAGTGGGAAGAAAATTTGGGATTTGTTTTTTCCTTTGCCGGAAAACCATTAATTTCGTCATTTTTCATTCCCAAAAGGGACAATTTTTTGGGGCAGTTTTTAAAATTTGCAGGATGATCCCCTCTGCAATTAACACAGGTAGGGAGCTTGTCAGTTGGTTTTGTACATTCTCTTATTCTATGGGGGCCAGCACAGACCAAACAGGCTGGGGGTCGAGAACAGGAAAATGAAGAATGATTAAATTGTTGACAGTTGTAACACTGTACTATCTCTTTTTTTCTTAGTGGTTCTAGTTTAATGTTGAAATTCCCAATTTTGTTGAGAGACCAGATTTTATGATTTTCCTCATTTTCTGTGAGGTAAATAAGGAATAAAGGTAGTTTAGTTTTACTTTTATTTAGTCTATGTAATTGGACAGTATGAGAAGGATTAATTCCTTCAGCATTCAGAGTTTCACTAATCCAAGTGAGATTTGTATCATTTGGTAATCCTCTGAGCGCTTACTCCAGCAAATTAAGCTAATTACGGCTCCCGCGATTAAATTTAATTTACGCAAAGCAGTAATGTCGCGGTGGCGTGGGAATAGATCTCAACGCCACCCCCACCCTCCGCCTTTCTGTTTAGCCATTTTTTTTTTCTAAATTCCTTTATGCATGCAACATGGGTTTCTTTTTCACTTATTTCACAGTGGTACTTTTATTCTATTACTTTGCTTTTTCAGGATTAGTTCCACGTCTGGTTGTTGCAGTAATTAATAAAACCAGAAAGCGAATTTATATCTAACTCGCTGTGATGTGGCCCCTTCTGATCCAGAAAGTTAACGTATGCATGAACGCGAGAAACCTCAAATTTTTGGGAATTAAAAGTTTAATTTATTTATAGCTCAGATGTAGTGAAAAAGTAAATTAAAAACTGGAGTTCCATATAAAAACTAGAAAATAAATTCTAAGACGAAGCATCTGGACTGAAAGTTTTCCTCTTTTTGATAAATAAGATGTCATCCGTGAATTTCAAACTGTGTTTATACAACAACGCAACTCAAAAAATGTCTTATTGTACAATAACAGTGGCATGCAACCAAGAACATCTACAGATTTTGTTTTGGGAAAAGCCCAAGCCACACATAAAATTCTAATTTTGGTTAAAAAATTTTAAACCCGTAACCACCGTGAGTTGTTTTAAATTTCTTTTGGGAAGAGTCAGGGCAGGGCTCTTTGGCTACCCCTTAACATACGCTTTTGTATAGAACAAAATTGATTTTTTTTTTTTTTTACTCTTGTATTAAACATAAATTAATATAAGCTCTGGATGTGTATTTAGTTCTTTCATCTCATTCGATGCAGTACTATTGCACAGCACGTTAGTAATCTTTATGTTTGCCTTTAGACATTTTAATGGGAAGAACGAACCAGCATTTCGGTATTGACAAGGATAAACCCAGAAAATCAATCTGACGAGGATTAAACAGTTCCATTCACACTCTATTTTTTATTTCTTTCAAAAATCATGTGTGTGTTATATAATGCTGAGATTTGAATTATTTCCAGCTGAACAATTTGACTAGCGTAACTTAAAAGCAAATTACGAAACTCAAATGAGATTTTCATAATCTTGCGGCGGCAATCAAGCATGTTGTAAATAGAAATACTTATTATTATATATACTTTGTTTTAAATGTTTTCCAAAATCTTAAAAACCAAATAAATAAAGTTAGAATATTGCACTTGCTTACTGTGCTAAAATAAGAAAATGAATAATTTTGTCATAGTCCTAATAAGAGAAATATGTCAAAAATATTTTTGTTAAACTATTAGCAGCTATTTATTATGTCGCTCTACATGATTTGTTAAAATTTCATTAAAAAGGTCTTCAATCCTCTTGGTAAAAATTATCCTTCAGTTTTCCATTATTTTTCAAGTTAATACAGAAATAGTTTGCAAGGAAACTACATCGATACCAACTGCAGTTAAAATAATTTCGATCAAAGCTATATTTGAAGAGTTTAAAAACAGTTTTGAAAATATTTTACATATTTTCACAACACTACAACGAAAACTACAGAAAATTGCAGCTAAAGAAGCATGGTTAAGCACTCGAACATAAATTACTGTCGAATCTAGATCATATTGCTCGCAGAAGTTTTTTGGAAACGGCATTTTTATGAGAAATAATAGTTTTTCGTAGGAAAAACAAAATCTATCTATAAAAACCGTGCTAATTCGAAATGATTTGTTGAGAGTCTTGCAGGTGGTTGGTTTGCAGCATTGCAGTTTACTATCTGAATATAAACTATACTTAACTATTATATTCCAAGGCTAGTCTGTAGTTGAATGTGGTAAAATCTTAAGGTAGAAAAAATGGTAGTAAAATACCACGAAATGCTACATAAGTTGTTCCTAAGCTGTGGTATTGTTTTGTGAATGAGTTGATTTCAAAAGATTGTGGAAATTTAGCTCCCGATTATAACAAAGTCGAAAGGACCAAATAAACATTTCGTTATACCAGTTATTTCGCAATGAAAAAGTAAATAATACAGAGTAAATTGTGAAAGGGAATTGAAGATGCTAAGGAAAAAAAAAGTAGAAATTCGTAATGTACGGCTTCGCTATAAGCGAATGTGGCTACATTATTTCGAATACAGTATATGGTTAGGAAAAACTTTCTTACAAAAGATTGTATAAAATAGATCAGATAAATATCTGACGTTGTCTTCTTAAAATTTCGATAGTTATTTGCAATTGCACTTATGGTTTTATTATTCATACTTCAATGCATAGGGATCTAGATGGTGTAAAGTTTTTATTGGAATTGGAAAACAAAAATATACTTTATCATTTTTTTTCTTCCTCGTTATCCTTCACGTACGACTCTTCTGAATTATAGATAATTTACGTATCATTATTGTTCATTAATATGTCACCGAACTACGATAGAAAAACATTTCAGCTAGTATAATTACTAATAATTTTTGAGCTAATTAAAAAATTAGTAGCACTTCCTAATAGGTAACTGAATAATAGGTATTTAATTTCTGTTACTTTTATGTGAGGCCCACTTGGTTGAGAATAACAATGAAATAGAATGCTTGGGTTTCGGAACCCCAAGGCATGTTATTTATATTTTAAAGAACTAACATTGTCATGAACAGTAACTTATAAGCAATAGTGGAACATGAAAGTTTCAAAAATAATATTCCTTTTGCGTTTTTACATACATTTACCACAATTCATTTTTAAAGTTTTTCTTGCGCTGTGTATTGAGAATACAGCTGGGGCTGATTTTTAACTTCAATTAGTCTAGCACAAAGCTTATTTTATCATTTTTCATTTAACATGAGTCATTCATTAAATGTTCCAAGCACTAAACATAAAACTGAATCAATCTGTTGAACTTATAAAGGAATGCACAACGGAACATGAAAAAACCATTAGAATCACCTCAAAATGTAGCCGAAGAGTTTCGACAGTTGATACTCTATTAAAACTCCCATTATCGGCAATTTGGTGAGGACTCAAGTCGCCGATTAGCAGTTCCCTAATAGCAATCTGTGACAGCTGGAAAATTCTGCAGACGGTCAAACGAAGGCGGAATTATTTACATAGAATTGATCTTTGCCAAATCGCGATCCGAAATCTGGATTCTCCGCGCCAGCGATCGCGAATGCCATTCCAGGAACTCGTCGTGGAATTATGTTGTATTTCGACTGTTGGAATATGCTCGTGTCAAGCGATGCTCGAAACGTGCATTTGAATGGGATCCGTAACGTGGCTTTTATTACCTAATAAATTACATGACGTGTTGCACTTGTCATCCATAAAAAATGATATACGCGCCGAATTTCGTTTTTTGTTAAATGACCCACCTTTTCTGTCAAGACTTAGAAAAAAACAAAACAATGCTTTGCTTCTGCCGCAATTTTATTCAAACACGAATGAATGCAATTACTTTATCAAAATTGAAATTTTCGCCAAAAAATACTCTAAAGCAGCAATTCCTAAAGTGTATTCCGAGGAACCTTAAGATCAAGTTTCCTCCCCAAGTTGATTCTTTTGAGAAGAAAGTAATTATGAGCGAATTGATTTAGCTTTTTATTTCCAGTCCCAATAGTTAACATTTTGTCATTAACAAGAAAGGAGTTTTTTGAAATAAATGTGAAGCACCAAGAATTCCATGGCCTAAAAAGTTTGGGAACAGCTGCATTAAAGTAATATCTATCTCGATTTCAATAACTGTATCAAATACATTATGAAGTAAAATGAAACATAACAAGAATATTTTACTCATATACAAAAAAATTACTAATTCTCATGCATTAAAGAATTTTGAGCATTTGAGATGTGAAAATTTAGGCAGTAAATTACCAATTTAAAATGTTGCAAACTCTCTTAACCCATTTATGCCCAAGTTTTTTTTAACAATTTTTTTCAATTTTTATCTGCTTAAAACTCTTACTTGGAATGGTTTACATACATTTTAGGCTAAAAATAATTCACCGTTGCCATATTTATTAAGTTATTTAACGTCATGTTTATCGGATATTTTGCAGATATGTGAGCAAAATACGACCTTACTTGACTTTACTTTTGCAAAACAACATTACAGAAGGCACCTGTGATCAACTTTAAGCAAATCATCTTAAAATAGTTTAATTTTATGAAAAATAAGTTCGCAAAAAACACTTTCTGTGACTACCCATGCTGGATCGCTGCTTGACTGATTTGTCTGAAAATAGCTGTCAATATATCTGTACCTCAGAATCAGACTAATGTAAGTTCATTTTTGTAACTTTTCAGGAGAAGGGAAAATAGATTGTCGGATGCATGCAAAGGATGGGATTCGTGATCTTTTAGTGCTGCTAAATAATTGGAAGGAATTTGTATTGTAGAATACCGTTCTCATGGGTCAATGCGGAATAAGATTCTACATACAATGCACTAATAAAGTGAAAATGGCCATTTTTGGACTTACGTGGCTTTGGACTTACTCTGGTTTTGAGGTACAGAAATAAACTGATGTCCAAATAGTGGCTCTAACTGGTTTTCTCAAGAAGGAGGACTATTTAACTTGTGAAAAACAGCTTTAATAAAATGATATATCCATTACAGGTTTTTGTATGCAGTAACTAACAAGCGTCCCGTTTTTAGGCTACTGGGCTTAAATGGGTTAAAGTGCCGTTGAGGCTATTTCTCTACAGTTTTACCGTTAGGCTAAAAGAAACAGACAGCCGTAAAACTTAAAAACTTTACAAATTAAATCGTGTCGCTATCGAACCTACTTTCATCCAAACACAATTTGAGTTTTAAATTAAATTTAGGAGATAATTGAATTGCTCGCTTTTTGTAGGTATTGTGAACTTTCGATGAAATAAATTAAATTCATTAAAATTAGAACATGTATGCTTTTAATTTAATGAACAACGATAGCGCGCGCGCTCTCTTCCACAGCCCACCCAAACTTTTCCCCAATCTAGGACAGGAGTGACAGAATGCGTACCGAATTTTGAACTCATACCACCTATTTATCAATTTACATTTTCAATGTATTTTTATATTCATTCTTTCACATTTTTGGTGTAGTTCGTTATTTTCATACATTAGTGTTATTATTTCATTTGTATCACATGATCAACGCTTTTTCAATTCATGAAATCTGAGGTGTCAGAGTTGGCCTGAATAAAACCATTCCTTATAAACCAGAAACTTAGTGAATCCGTTTATAAAGGATCATGTATGAGTACTATTTTTATATGAACATACAACTTAATTACAATGTCACTGGTATAGTGGGAAGGGTTGATACTTTATTGGCCACAATATGAAAATTCTTACTATTTGCTTCGAATAAAATGCTTTATTTATCCACTGTCCGACCACGTGTGAGGTGAAAAGTTGGTAAGCAACCAGTTAAAAACTATTCTGTTTACATGAGTTTAGAAGGGAAAAGGGAAAATCTACAGTCGTTGGTACAGACTTTCAACTCAACAATGCCAGTTCGATTTGTAGGATCGATGAAGAAATAATGTATGCACAATGTAACAAATGAATTTAACTATTTTATGTTTGACTGTTCTGACAAAGACCATTTTAATGAAAGTATCATGTACTTTTCGGTCAGCTTGAATTTAGAGAATAAACGCCATGTTTCAGGAAATACACGACTACGAAAATTATTACAAAATTAGCTGTGTACACAGATATTTAACGGAGGGAAAATTGCTGCTAGAATTTACTTGTGATTTTTTGGATTGTATTCCAGAAGAGGAAGAATGAAGTGAATATTAAGTCAAATGAACGCAATTGCGTAATTCTTTCTCTATTTTTTTTTAATTCCACGTAGCAAAACAGATTTCTCAGATATTTCTGACGAAAAAATACCTAGCAACTAGAAGAATACCCTAAAAAGTTTTGGATCACTGCCATCTTGGCTCAGGTGGTGTAAATTTTACCATTTTAGAGCTGAAGAATTTGTTCAAAAGCTGGCAATATATCTTGATCACTACGTTATCTTAAAAAGAATTTCCAGTTTTCTTAGGTTATCCTGCATAAAATACGTTCAAAATATTTTCTGAAATCCATGTTAAAGGTAAAACAGTTATCATTATAAACATGCTTTTTCCCGAAAATTTCATGTAATATTATGTTTATTTAAATTAGTACATGCAAAGCTGGGAAATTAAAAAAAAAATGTGAGTTTAGTGAGTGATTATTAATACACATATTGAATGATAAATGCACAAACTCCCTGAGGTGCTTTCGCTTTACCCAGCATAATATAGCTTGCCCTCATTGTTTATTATAAACACATTAACACATTCTAAATGAAAATTAATTCAAAACAAATTATAATTACCTAAATAAGCTTATTAACAGGAAAAATCATTTTGATTTTTTAAGATCCAGTGATGAACTTATGAGGGGCACCATAATGAAACTTGAATTTATTTATTTATTTATTTATTTTGTAAAAGTTCGTGAAAAATCGAAGTCAGTGGCTCATGTTTTCATGGAGAACATTTTTCCAAAAGATAATTACACAAAAATTAGTAAGTAAGGTGTCATGAATCAGATAATTGAAAAATAAGGAAGCGAAATGATCTCAGGTTCCTGACTTCTTACGATAACAATTAGCTTATCTCTTAAATTAACGAGAAAAAAAATCATCGGATAAAAATGCTATACTTTAAGTGAACTGCTTAAAACAGGGCATTTCTCAAATTAATTTTGAAAGTTGGAGCTTAAGAGAACTAAGAAAATTTGACAACCTCATTTTCAAACCATGTGCAGTAATATTTTAAAACCTTAACCCTTAGTCATAAGTTACCCAATTCATTCAATTCCAATCACAATTCCAAAACACGTGTGGTGCTATTTTCAGTAATAGAAAGAGAGAATTAAAAAAAAAAAAATCTGGAATTCTCTAAACACACGGGACTACAAAATCCAAGGGCGTTATGCATCTTTTAAAAAAGTCATTAGAAAAGAGCGGCATTCGCTTTTTCGAACATTCTGCACGTCGTTTGGGTCATTTACTAAGAATTATGGTGAAACGTGCAACTAACTAAATTTTACGAGACGAGCTAAAACTTTCTCAGGAAGAAGGGGGCACCCTAAAGGGCACTCTTTAGATCACTCTCGGTTACGGAACGTTGCTTAGCGAAATGGTATGACGCATTCCAAACGCCGCGGCCAGATATGGCAGATTCGCATAGACGTGCTCTACTTCCTTTTCAATAAGTTCAATTCAACGAGTGTCTTTCCTGTGAATTATTTCGCTCTTGGACAAATCCGACCCATTAAATATCATTCCTAGCACCATTCACTTCGCCGAAATTATTGTTGTTCTACTTACATGATTTTCAGCGCGGTTTCGTTGAGTTCTGCACGAAATATCAAAATATGGTTTCTCTATCAGTTTAAAGGGATCTTAGCTCCAACTCACTGATGAATGGTTCTTTGCTTGTGAAGTTTATAATGGTTGAAAAAAAAAAAAAAAAAACTCATTCAGGTACAAACTTGAGTTGAAAATCGCACAAAACTTCTTGCTCACAAACCCAACCCATTTAGAGGTTCTGTAGGACAGTGGGAAAGTTTCAGCTAATGTGCATGGTTCAGATCATAATTCCAAAATATATATTGTTTTGACGACAGCAAATTGTAAGAATGAAACGTCTTTAAAAAATACCTTATACGGGGGAAAGTAGAGTTCTTCATGAGCATTCTGAAAATTTATGTAGATGAACAATATGTTTACCACGAATGTTCTTAAGCATATGTAGAGCTCATTAAATATAAACGTAAGTTGTTGGAACTTGAAATACAGTGAATTTCTTTTACAAACAATACCAAAGCAGCGAAATATCCGTTTCGACAGAATAAATGTTCAGTTCCGTTTTAATTTCCATTAGATTGCTTGATTTCATTTATGAAGAAACTTTTGTTGCAAAGAAAAAAAAAATTGCGGTTCCTTGAACTTCGTTGCAAAGAGATTTCGCTGTTTAATGTAGTATGGATCATGGAAACAGAAATATACATTAAGAAAATACAGGTTCAAGTTTGTTTAGATCCAGGCGAGGGCTTCTAGTCTTGCAACTCTCATCTCCAAGGTGATGTAAATAATAGAAACTTTTCGTGCCACTGTTGAACGCTCTATGATATGCTTTGTACATGTGATTAAAACAAATGGAACGCACGCTGTATAATTTTTTTTTGTTCCTAGATTGTTGTTTTTTCCTGCACCCTTTGAGCTTAAAATAATATTTTTTAATGATACACGTTAATTAGAACGAGCTCTATGCGATCCCAACAGGGAAACTTGAAGTATATAACCACCGTATATTTTTACACACACAATATTTTTATACGCTATTTTAAACAAGAAGTTGGAAGAGTTGTTACGAACTTGTTTATTAAACATCCAACAGAGCAGGGATAAAACCAAGCACAGTAAGAACCGAATAATTTTGCTTCATATTCGATCTAAACGGTCTACTCGCTAGAAAAATTGTTACCTAGGGCCATCAAGGACACATTCCATGCCAGCTTCTCCTAACCGTTTAGATATTTCAAGGTTGCCATGTTTGATGCTCATAGAAACTCCCAGTTCCGGCTGATTACGGGGGATACCTAGAACCTAGACACTATATTCAGTAGATAGCAACTCCAGAAGAGGTTTTGAAATATGTTTTCCTTCATACATTACTGCCTTCAGCAAAATATTAACATAATTTCTCTGAGAGAGAAAAGAAGCGCTTTGTGTGAACAATGGTTTCAAGAAAGAACAGCAAACTTCAAATATCTGAACCAAGTTTAATTGAAAAATATTCAAAAACTGCAATCGTTAAAGTCAAAAAAGTAAACAAAGCCATGTAAATGACAAATTGTAACATCAAGAACACAAGGGTGCGTATTAGTGTCAAGCAAATGAATATATGTTGTTCAGTTTAAAAGTTCCTATTTAATTATTTTTTAATTATTTATTTTGTATTTGGTAAGCTGATAAGACCGATTAGAGGAAAAGTGGATATCAATCTTTAAAACCAAGCAATATGGAATTGCAAATTATACTAAAAAAAAAAAAAAATCAAAGAAGATATTTTTATAGATTAAACTCTTTCGAATTTTTCCATACTTTGGTTAGATTTTGGTTATGTATTACCACGTTGAGAAATGGCTCGATAAGCCCACATATAACACTAAATAATCATACACCTTTTAAAGGCGGCGCTCTCTAGATTATTAATCATGCAATTTTATTTTTAATAAAAGACTAATCATAAAAAGGAAATCTGCATCGAAGTACTTAATTTACAATTTTATTTGCTTAGAATAACGTCGAATAACCAAAATGATAAGTCTTGCTGATTTTCTCTATGCTTTTGAGTTTTTATTTCTAAATGGATATTATATGACCTTTTACTATTTCGTGGTTTTGATATTCCAATTACACAAAATACTTTTCTCTATTTAATACTGTATAGTATTTTTTACATACATAAGGTAGGGAGAATAACTTTCAATGCAAAATCACATTATCTATACTCATTGTCATTGGTGAAAACTATTCATATCAGTATCATTCGCAATGTTTTTTAAATATAAATAAAAGTCAAATCGAATGAACATAAATGAATTGCCAGCTAATTTCCTGTACTGCTATTAAACGCTTCAAAATATTTTAATACCAACATCACGAAATAACCAATAAATACGAAGATAAATGCAATGAGTTAGGTATTACTATTAATGAAACGAAACGGAGAATAAGATAATAATGTTAAAAATGATGAAATTCTGAAATATATTTTTCTTGTTACAGGATGAAGTATTAAAAATCCACCTAGCTTTTATCATGACTTAATAATAAATAACATTTTAAATGAAAAAAAAAAACTTTTTTCACAGTTAATTTTAAAATTTCACAAAAAATAACAGGGTTATTCGTATGAAGAAAGTTTGATTCAGAATAGAATCGCATTAATTTTGTTTCCTTATCAAAAGCGTTTTACTACTGTTTCAACTGCACTTAAAGATATTATTCATTGTATTCAAAGAGGTAAATTCAGATTGATGATCTCATTGTATGTTTAGAAACCTGTCCTAAATACAGAAAAAAATTACAAAAGAAATATCTGATAAGTTGCACAGACGGGAGAAAAAATACTACAATTATACTCAAGGAGAGCTGAAAAAAGGAAGGGAAAATAATAACTTCAACTTTCAACAGCACTCTCATTGACTATTCTAAGCATGCGCAATGCAGAAAAACAGTTCACGCTATTCTTCGCACGTTTCGCGTGACGTCATTTCGTACATAAGCAATGGAGTTAGTTACGGCGGCCTGCGGTTATGGTTCCGACCCAGTGGAACTGCAAAATTAGACACTCGTCTCTTGCAATTCGGAGTTCCAAAAGGAAAAGCAACGTTAAAAGCTTCGTTAATAATTGCAGGTCATCTCATTCCTCAGAGGTTTCTTTGGCGGAATATATTTAAAAAAAAAAAAAAATCATCAAATTGACTGCACAAAATTTCTAGTTTATCACTATGGGAGACGAAAGAAAATGTTAGAACACATTTGATGGTTTATTTGTGGCCCCTTTAACACATTCCAATTATATTCCCAAGGATGAAATTAATTGTGAAAACTTTTTGCATAACAGACAAATTTTTGGGCTAACTAAAGAAGACAACTATTGAGTTACCTGAAGATTAATTTGTTTTTGAACAATATAAGGGAGTATGTGTGTTAGATATCAACTAGAACTTCTAACACTTTTTAAACTAAATGCTCAAATTTACGAAAATAGAGCTTGTCATAAGGGATCTTCCAACTAATACGCTTCTCAATACCCAGCAAAATAAAAATATATAAATAAATATTGCTGCTATTAAGGTTATACTCGTAAATAAGAGAAATTTAAAAAATAAATCAATGATCATAAAAGCATCACACTAGTATTGTAATGAAGAATTGACAAAAATAACATGACTTTTTGGTCTGAATAAACAGTTAGATCACAGTAAATCAGCCTAGTGTGAATCAAAATTCCATTTTTTAAAAAATTTTACTATATTTCGCGCTCCTAGAAGGAGACTGTCACAACTCAATTTTAAGACAAAAAAGAAATTAATGCAGTCGACGCTTGTTTTACGACCACTCGTTATAAAGATCATCCTAATACAACAAAAGGTGAGAAAACCCTTAACTGTATCAAAATGTACTCAGTTCTACCCCTTATAGCGACCACTCGTTATAAAGACCGTTTTCTGTGGGACGGAGACGGTCCTTATATCGAGCGTCGACTAATGTTAAAAATAATAGTTTACAATGCAGCAAATAGGTTAGTTTTATGAACATTATAGTTCACTAGTATTTATAATGATCAATCAAATTTTCCCCAAATATTCAGAACTATGACTTTTAGAGTTGTGTTACTGTTCTTCAAAGTATAGTTACTGCTAATGCAAGTTTTGCAGTATGTTTCTTCAAGTTAAAAAAAGAAAAAGAAAGAATCAGCATAATTGAAATATTATTCAGTTTTCGGTAACTAATTAGTAAATTATTTCCAAAAATATGCTTAAAGTTTTTTTTTTTTTTTTTCATCTTTGCCCTACTACAGCAGCGAAGGAGGGGGGGGGGGGGACTGCATGCGTACATGTGTCTATTTTTTAAGGAAAGCGCATGAAATCGAACAAGGAGACTCACACAAGGCGAAGATACCACCAGTAAAAGAACTTCAGAATTAACATGCTCCACTGAGAAAGCATCCAATTCATTGATTCTAATATGCAAAATGCACGCCCTCCCCTCGATCATCAGAGTGATTAACGCTAACGACAAGAATCCTGAAACAAAACTGATGAGGCCGGCGGATAAGGATTCGCACTGGCATAAAAAAAGGGGGGGGGGGATACATGAATAAAAGACTCGGCTGGATATATCTAACAATACGAACTCATTTTCAAATGGGCTTCGTGAATTTGTTTATTTTGGCCTTTAATGGATCGTTACTGAGGAAATTCAGATGCAGAGTGCATAGCTATTTCCAAGAAAATGATACCCAGGGAGCAGGGGCTAGACGTTATCTGCAACGTAATAGGTGGTTTGGCGAAGGTCACTTCACAGAGAAAGAATTCCTTCACTCTCTCTCCCATTACTTTGAAAATAAACTTTCCAATCTTCTGCACAGTTTTGTGCGCTGCAAAAATGTTCTTAAAAATGCTTCTGAACCGATCGTAATAACTGCAAAGAAATTGGGCATAAAAGCAGGTATTGCTTGATTTGTTGGTTTATTCGTTTAGGATCGATTTTTTTTTTTTTGCATTTAATGTCACGAAAGTTGATAGAAAAATAATATGCGAGTTCTAGCACAGAAATGACCCATGAAATTTTTCAAAGCAGCCTACAGAAATCATTTCGTATTATGAGATACCATAATCGATAGTATTGCAATGCTGCGAAATACAACGCTAACTCCACACATGGGCTTACATAAAGCGAAAGTACACATGAACATCTTTTGACTAACGAGATAAAAAATTTCCGTTTGATTTTCGTTATTTCGAATTATTTTCGGACGATTGTTTCGTGGGAAGGTTTTTTTCTTCCATACGATTTCTTTTTAATTTACGTTGAAACAAGGTCCCCTTGTAAAACTCTGAAACATGTTTAAGCAATTCTAACTGCTTTTTTGTGTAGTTATTAAAGGTATTTGTTTTCAACTCATAGCATGAAGGTTAACTTTTTATGTATTTTATGATTGATTCTTTATTTTGATTACCTTACGATACAATTAAACCTATTTTCTCTTACAATTTAGAACCTGACCAAAAAAAAAAAAATACGAAGATAAGTCTAATTCACTTAATCCAAAACATTGACTAGTCAATAGCTAAAAAACATTTTAATCACGACACCAAAAATGTCTATCAGTGAAGTATTTTGAGAGCTTTTTTTTTCACGGAAATGGGAGAAAAAAACAAAACTCCATTGTAAAATTATGTTCGGTGAAAGATTATACAATTAAAGAAGCTATTAATAGCAATTAAAAAATAAAAATTAATAAATAAATAAAGATCCGATGATAGCAAATATTAACTCAGCGCTACCGAAAATTTTTCGAGAGCTTTACGTTCAAAACAGAATATATTTATGTAAACTTTATTAAGAAAAATTATATACATAAGAGTATAAAGAATTTTACAGAAAGAATTAAAGTAGCACAAATACATGGGGTGCTTCTTTTATGCTATTCCATTTCATTTACATAATAATGTGGAAAATTTATTTCTACTTTAAATTAAATATTATTTAATTCAAAAACATGAGATATTGGCACTGAGTGTTAAAATGAAATATTTGTCAATTTTTTCTAGAATACTTGGAGGCGGTTTTTTTCCCCTCTTTTTTTTCTTTAATCATGACTGCGTAAATTATTTTTTAAGCGCAAGCACGGCAGATGTTTGAAGAAAACTGTTCTTCACATAAATAGCACTTCACGAGTGGAGGGGGAAAAACATACAACGGGATCTGCAAAAAAAAAAAAAAAAATCACACAGGTGGGGCTCTGGAGGGGGAGCCAGCATGTCAAGCATCTAAAAAGCATCCCCAGCTTTTGCCACCGAGGCACTTACTGGCAACAGCGATAATTAGTGACTGGCAAAAATAATTAAAGTGCGCTTGTTGTTGAGGTAAATGGTTATTTTGATATGTGGAATTCTTCCTTGGAATATGGCATCACCTTTTAACCTTTTTCTGTGCTTATAAATCAGAGTTCTCGATGATAAATACATAGCAAATAAGCCCGAACCGGCTTTAATTGGAAAGAAAAATGTGAAAGGTTAGACTGATGGATATTGTAAATGGCTTGATTTATCAAAATACTCGGGGTACAATCCCCCCCCCCCCCGTCAGAGCACATTTTTATTTTACATAAAAATAATTCAGAACAAAACAAATTTGAAAATTATATTACAGTGGCCGCAGCTTAGCTTGTTCTTAACATTTTTGATACACTAAAACTACTAATTTAATAAAGCTGGACTTAGTTCTGTTTCTGACGATTTGATTCATTAACGCGTCTGATTAAATTAACCGGCGCCTATTCTACTGCCGTTATAGCTTAAAAGCATCTAAATCTAAATTTTGTTGCAATTCATTTTTAGATTTTTTTTTTGTTTGTTCAAAGATATAGTGATAAAGAAATTTAAAATTTTGTTACTGCAGGGTTCTATTTGACGTGTTGAAACCTTTTTTAAATATAATAGCATTGATGGAGATTAAAAATTTAAGTTTAGATTTTCCAACATTTTCTTTTCCTTGGAGATAAGATTTTCTTTCTTATAACGAACCGATTAAATACACAAATAAAAATACATTTTTAAGGTTCATCTTTTAAAGAGAACAAAATGTTTCTCTAGGAATTGCTGACGCATGAGTGTTACAGCAATCAAGGTTTTATTAAGAAATCAAATGTGTAATCGCACAAAGATAAAACCAGTGCTCAATTTAAGAAAAAAAAAATCGAATGTTTCAGAGAGAAAAGTGCGTAGAAAGGAAGCATTTGTTCTTCTGAGAGCTATTTTAAATAATTTAATGACGCAATCGGCAAATACGTAATTCCAGTGCAGATTGGGAAAAAATGGAAATATTGCAGTTAAATGTTTTAAGCTGCACTGCCTCAATTTTTTGTTCACAATATCTATTAGTTGCTTGTTATGCTATTAAACTCGTAACGCTTATTTAAACATTGTGCAGATCCATTTGTAAACAAAATTTGTAATTCTCCTTTCAAACAGATTTTAAAACTAGACTATAAGATATCGGAAGATTATTTTTTGTAGAATAGGAGCATAGAATAAATTAATTTTAAATACACTTTATTCATGCTAATTCCCAGTAAGACTTTTCTTCAAATGGAAAAAAAATATTAAAAATAACTTAATTTTAAACATTTTGTTAAAATATTGAACATAGGTTATTTTTCTTAATATAAGATCAGTGACGTGTATTTAAAACATTAACTTACCATTGATCTAAGAAACTATTACAAGTGATTCAATGGTTTTTAAATTAGAATTTCAACGTCGAACTAATTTTTTTTATTCAGTAAAACTCAAACAGCTAAAAAAAAAAGGGGGGGGGGCTTGATAATTCCACATAGCACTTTTTCTCAACTATCATTAAGGATAGGTAAAAATAGTTGAAACAATTTCCTCGTTGAAGAGGATTTCCTCGTTACTTCTTTTAAATTAGATTTCGTCAACTTTTCAGCTTTCATACGGAGCAGATCTCATACGAAGCAGAAAAAATGACCAGTTCTAGAGGCCGGTTCAGAATGTATTAGTATTTTTGAGACTGTAAGCGCGGCTGTACTCGGGCAGGTCTATGGAACTCAACGTTGAGTGGACGTTGTCCCGAGAATTCAGATTTAGTCCTGCACTTAAAATAGTTGAAATCGCAAAATATGATATATCTTTGAATAAATTTATATTACTATTTCGTCTTACGCTAGATGAGTTCTGCCCTCAATGATTGACCCTGTTTTTCAAGGATGAACGCTTCAATTAAATTAGGAACACACAAAAACTAAAACTAACGTCAGATTTGTTGGGCTATAGTATGTCTTCCAACTTATAAAGTATATTCATTTCCTAACTTATCTTTCGAAGTTGACCTCACTTACAGACAGGATAGTGAGACACCCACACCCACGAATCTAAATTCATATCACATTTTCTCGTAAATTGATCAGCTTAACAGGATAATTATCAAGCTCGGAAGTTGACGAGATTTTAGAAAAGAAATTGATACGACCGCACCTGTATTTTAAAAGCCATTAAACGCCCTTTCTGAAATTTAAAAAAAAAAAAAAAAAAAAACACTTAATTCAAATGGTAGAACAATCGGAAGAGGTTTCACTATTGAGGAAAATCAGAAGCAATTTGTTTGTAACCTTCGGAAATCATAGAATGCATTAAACGTAATGAATTGATTTTTGAAAAGAAGAATAGATAGCTCACCGGTAGCAGTAGTGGTAAAAAGAAAATTCCATATCACGGAAAAATTTTGTCCCGCAAATGCTAGCTGATATATTTCATTAAATGTCAAATTTTAAAAAGGGTTATGAAAAAAATTTTGTTACTCAAGAAATCACAAACGAATGCGATTTCCTATGGAGAAAATTTTGTTCATTGCTATTACAAATTATTTATAATGAAATTTTTGAGCTGACATGTGCTGGAAAAAAATGGCGTTATTTCTGTGGAATGGTAAATTTGGAGAAAACCAAAGTTTCACGTACTACTTTTAACTAATATAGCTTCAAATACTACAACTTGCAATGATATATTTACTGGTCAGTTTTTCTAGTGCAAATTAAAGGTTTGCAAAAAGAATTTGAACTGGAAAAATTTTAATAATAGGCCACTATTGGTATTTCGCTTATAAGCTACCACGAATCAGTTATGTAACTAGCTTTTCTATCAGTGTTTATGACAAAAAAAGCCCAAAAAAAAAAAAAAACAGTAATTTTTAAACCAATTAATATTACGATTTTTGAATTAAAAAAATTATATTGTTACCAAGGAGTGATTTTTGAAATAATTCTGTCAGGAGGCGTAAATACTGTTAAGAGCAAGAATCTGAGAAACTGTCACGCCTAGCATTATGAGGTGATTCATGACCTCTCAGATTTTCTCCCAAAAATTACCAAATGTTTATTATCTTATTGAAAGACCAAATCCAGAATGTTTTGCTCTAAAGTTGAGTTGTTTAATTTTTATGGATCCGTAAAGTTGAAGGTGCGGCATCAAAAATTAAGCAGATTTTCAAGACATGGAAATTGCTGTGAGCCAAAACTCTTGCCAGGAACTGCTAAACTGCAATTTTCTTTTTGTATATGGAATATAGAAGGTTGAAACTTTACAAAATGAATGTTAAATTTGTGGTAAGTTGTTGCCGTAAGGTCAGTGAAGGCCCTCAAAACAGGGTATTTTTGACGTTTTTTAGCGTTTTTGAGGTCCAAAAACAGCTTGTACATTTCAGTTGGCACGGCAAAAATAGTGTCGTTTGAAAGACCAGTGTAAGCACTTTAAAATAATGTATAAATAATCGAGGAAAGTTCAACGTGCTTGTAGTTGCGTAAGGCCGAAATATAAAAAATATCATATTTTACCGATATTCAAACGGTCATAACTTCTTCTGCCAACAACATATTGAAATATTTTTTTTGCCAATGTCATGCTCTATTCTTTGTCTTAACAGAACAGTTGAGTCCTTTGAGGCGAAATGTGAAAAAAATTTTGCAAAAAATGCATAGAAAAAAATAAATTTTTTGTAAAAAATTTTTTCACATTTCGCCTCAAAGGACTCAACTGTTCTGTTAAAACAAAGAATAGAGTATGACATTGGCGAAAAAAACATTTCAATATGTTGTTGGCAGAGGAAGTTATGACCGTTTGAATATCGGTAAAATATGACATTTTTCATATTTCGGCCTTACGCAACTAAAAGCACGTTGAACTTTCCTCGGTTGTTTATACATTACTTTAAAGTGCTTACACTGGTCTTTCAAACGACACTACTTTTGCCGTGCCAACTGAAATGTATAATCTGTTTTTGGACCTCAAAAACGATAAAAAACGTCAAAAATGCCCTGTTTTGAGGGCCTTCACTGACCTTACGGCAACAACTTAGCACAAATTTAACATTCATTTTGTAAAGTTTCAACCTTCTATATTCCATATACAAAAAGAAAATTGGAGTTAAACAGTTCCTGTTAAGAGTTTTGGCTCACAGCAATTTCCATGTCTTGAAAATCCGCTTCATTTTTGATGCCGCACCTTCAACTTTAGGGATCCATAAAAACTAAACAACTCAACTTTAGAGCAAAACATTCTGGATTTGGTTTTTCAATAAGATAATAAACATTTGGTAATTTTTTGGAAAAAATCTGAGAGGTCATGAATCACAGGCGTGACACTCTCTCAGATTCTCGCTCTTAAACATTCCTGAAACAGAACTTTTAAATCATTCTAGAGCGATCAATAAGTTATGCAATATTTGACACATCTGAATTTTCGCAACGTACTGTTAACGTGTGAGTACGGGCGTAAAGTTCAGAAAACAACCGATAAAAGAGCTGGTATGCGTGTTCATCGCTAGATAACTAAAATTTACAGAAATTTTGAAAACTTAAAAATAAACGCATTCGGAAAACAACGGAGAAACAAATTTCCGGCTTTTCCCCGACCTTTCCCATCTCTACAATACCTTTGAGTTCTGGCTTAGCCAAGTTAAGTCGATAATAGTAATATTATTATGATGGTTACGTAATTGTAATAATCATAATAACATATTACTGTCGTAGTGGTAGACAGGAGTTAATAAACTGGTTTTAGTCGTATGTACTATTACAGTCAATGTACTATTACAGAAGAAACAAAGATTTTTGCAAAACTTTTGACTCACCCTAGGATTTCTCCTTTCTTTCAGATGCAAAATGCTGTCCAGCAAAAAATCTTATTTATTTCTGGTAAACTGACCCGTGTCGTCTGAAAAGATTTCCATATCGCGTATGTTCAGAAGCCCAAAAAATGACTTTGAACTGATCCGAAAGATAGGCATAACGATGTCACTATCCACGCCGACTTAGGCAACAATAAAAGAAATGAAATGAATGGGTTCCATTACAGATACACGTACAATAATTGCTTTCTTCTGTTATCGTTGATGGTCATCTAGATTCGGCAAAACAAGAAATTATAATCAATAGTCAAGTCTTACGATGGAACACGGACAACCGCATGAAATATTTCATGCCCCATCCCTTCCTGTGTTTATCGGACACTTTTCCTCGTTGCGTCACATCCGGCTCCGTTCTGCAATTAGCCGCAGCGGAGACAATGCTGTTCCTACACGTGAGCAAAATTTTTAATGGGAGCATAAAGGATGGGCGGGTGTATGCGGACATTTCAGAAGACAATCGCATAATCTAGTACTTTATGAAGATTTCGCACGCATTTATTTGTTGTTTTTTTCAGAAAGGGGTACGTATGCTCACTGGCGGAACGTTCGCAGATTCCAAGCTGGCTAAGCTTGAACATAATGCGTATGACTTTGATGTGCTTTGGACATGGTCTCCGGATTTATTACGGGGCCGCCTTACTAGATTGCGACTCGGGCTTCTTCTATTTTTGTCAATAAGTATTAAAAAATCGCTTCCTTTTTTTGTGGTGGGCTAAATTTAATCTGGGCTAGATTGTTTTGATGTTCCTCAGGAGAGCTGCTTCGTCACAAAAAACGTTTTCCAGGTAAAATGAAAAAACTTGTTGATGAGAGAACTTCGGAAAAACAATGAAAAAAGACCGATGCAGACTCCTTTGTTGTTGCAAATCTGTATCAATAAATGCTAGATTAAATTCCTTTTATTGGAGAGCGCTCTAATGTCCAAAAGAAGCTATGGCCTAAAATAGATATGTAATTTGGAAAACCCCAAACAGTCAAAAATATAGTCGGGAGAGGCATAGCTAGTGCATCACTTTGTGCATGTTGGGAAGGACTTTTTGCTTTAAATCATTTTAAAGCCCTATAATTTCTTTGATATATTGAAGAGACTCCATCTGGGCGTCTTGTCTGATACCACGTATGAACAGGTAAGGGTGGTCCAAGTGGTACTGTTAAACATTTTTTGTCTAATAATCCCACAGAATTCTGTGAATTAGGGGTGTCTGATGAGTCACGAACTCCTTTTGCCAAGGTGTCCGCTGCCTCGTATCCGTGAATATCAATATATGAGAAGATCTTCATTGATGGTGCGCCGCCTCCCAATGCAGAATTTCGTGAGTTCATAAATTTACCCCATGACAGATCGCAGAATTCAAATTCAACCGTATTTCCAGTAGCTTATTTTGGAGCTTCAACTTGTTTTACTTTCAGACAAGTGCGTTAAAGTTACTCCGTGATGCTCTAGTTCACGCAAAAGAGCTAACTCCACCTTATAAAGCATTACGGATGTGGGAAGAATTTCGACTGATAAGAGTGAAAAGTTCGAAACATGCATAAGATTGAAAACTTTTGTTTCTTGCCTAATTAGTAAATTGTTAAGCAATCGATTGAACTATCATACATTTTATATCATATTTTTTTATGTTTTTGAATCTAACTAGAATCAGAAACGGAAGTAAAAATACGAGTATTATACAGTGCACTTGCTTTGTATATTCACCATTTGCCCCCCCCCCCCCCCCCCCCCAATAACTTTCTTATTAAAAAAATCATATTCACATGAACAAATTTCTCTTTTCTAGTGCGCTACAGTGGCGAATAAAAAATATTCCTCCTCCCGCCAGTACTCCAGAAAACTAACATCGTCGACGTAATCATCCCGCCACGAATGAACTATTTTTAAAGCCCACCAAGAGCAAATATTTTTTCAAAAACTTACGAAATATCATTCAAAGATTTATGTGAACTTAGGTACCATTCAAAAATAAACATCCCCAGAACAGACAAGCGTTAAAGACCTTAATAGACTACACTAACATTCAATATGTCTATGAGGATAAGATTTTCTTTCATAAATTAATAATATATCTGTTTAAATTGACATTTGACACGTTCTAGACATTAAAAAGATTTTCTATTAAGAATTCATAGCGTTTGCAATTTCACAAAGATGTTTCTTTTCTTTTCCCTTAATGGAGGAAACAAAATTCTCTTGAACACTTTTTAAAAATTATCTTAGTACCAGTGCTGTAGTAGCAGAACGTATAGCATACAATAAAAAAAAAATAAATAAAAAATAAATAAGAGTATCTGCGCTCAAACTTTAGGGGTAAGATAATGGGTAACTTAGATTCTAATATAGAAATACCCCCCCCCCCTTCTGAAAACGGTTCATTTTGCACAAGCGATTAAACAGTGAAATAATAAACTAACGAGGAATAATGAAAAGCAAATGATTGAATAAGAAAAATAGACATTTGTCTGTCAGATATTGGGTTTCTTTTGTAAGCTTGGTATTTATAAAAGTAAGCAAAAAATATAAATTCATTAAAAAGATGCAATTTTTCTCCACAAACCAGAAAATATATAACGCATGCCACCGTACCCTCGAATGCAGCGCTACTCAGGGCGCTTTTGACGAGCTTAGGTTCAAAAAAGCACAAAATTTTTCTTTCCTCAAACAGTTCTTATCTGACAAATGCAAAGAAATAAATTTCATTACCCTAAACCAGTAATTTTGCTAAGCGCAATTAGGCACAAATTATCAATCATATGCACTAAAAAAAAAAAAAAAAAAGAACCACGAGCTACTTTATGGTGCCATGCATTCAATTTAAAAAAGTGTAGCTACTGAATATGAGTCAGTAAAGCAAGACGGAACCATCGACACATTTGAGTCGCGCATAATTATTATATTCTTATGAGACTCTTTCCCTTGACCTTATTCGCGTTTTTATCCAACCTTCGGTGGTTAATTACTGTTGTTAAGAAGGGTGGTGAGGAAATCGGCGGGGAAAAATAAAACAGTTTTAGGCTTAGCGTTCTCACTTGACACGCTCTGAAAAATTCCCCGTACGTCCAGGCAAACCAAAAAGTAGGAAGTCAAACAGCCAGGCTCGAGATGACTATACTGCAGGCAATAATAACATTTAGAATGACTCCTCTTCTGATATCAAAATAACCTGCTTAAGATTCTAATGCCACAATCATTCTGTTTTTCTTTCACTTAGTTCGTAAACCAAATAAAAATCAGTAATCAGATACAAACGGGGTTTAGCATTAACTGACAAAAAGTTTTTTCTTCTAAAGGCATTGTTTTTAAATCATGTAGCAATGGGGCGGAAGATTGAAAAAGCAAGTTTAAGAGTTTCAGCGAATAAAAATAATAAACTTATTATACTTCATTAAGAGCAAGAATCTGAGAAACTGTCACGCCTAGCATTATGAGGTGATTCATGACCTCTCAGATTTTCTCCCAAAAATTACCAAATGTTTATTATCTTATTGAAAGACCAAATCCAGAATGTTTTGCTCTAAAGTTGAGTTGTTTAGTTTTTATGGATCCCTAAAGATGAAGGTGCGGCATCAAAAATTAAGCGGATTTTCAAGACATGGAAGTTGCCGTGAGCCAAAACTCTTACCAGGAACTGTTTAACTCCAATTTTCTTTTTGTATATGGAATATAGAAGGTTGAAACTTTACGAAATGAATGTTAAATGTGTGGTAAGTTGTTGCCGTAAAGTCAGTAAAGGCCCTCAAAACAAGGCATTTTTGACGTTTTTTAGCGTTTTTGAGGTCCAAAAACAGCTTGTAGATTTCAGTTGGCACGGCAAAAGTAGTGTCGTTTGAAAGACCAGTGTAAGCACTTTAAAGTAATGTATAAACAACCGAGGAAAGTTCAACGTGCTTTTAGTTGCGTAAGGCCGAAATATGAAAAATGTCATATTTTACCGATATTCAAACGGTCATAACTTCCTCTGCCAACAACATATTGAAATATTTTTTTTGCCAATGTCATACTCTATTCTTTGTCTTAACAGAACAGTTGAGTCCTTTGAAGCGAAATGTAAAAAAAAATTTTACAAAAAATGTACAGAAAAAAATAATTTTTTTGTGAAAAAATTTTTTACATTTCGCCTCAAAGTACTCAACTGTTCTGTTAAGACAAAGAATAGAGTATGACATTGGCAAAAAAAATATTTCAATATGTTGTTGGCAGAGGAAGTTATGACCGTTTGAATATCGGTAAAATATGATATTTTTCATATTTCGGCCTTACGCAACTAAAAGCACGTTGAACTTTCCTTGGTTATTTATGCATTATTTTGAAGTGCTTACACTGGTCTTTCAAACGACACTACTTTTACCGTGCCAACTGAAATGTACAAACTGTTTTTAGACCTCAAAAACGCTAAAAAACGTCAAAAATGCCTTGTTTTGAGGGCCCTCACTGACCTTACGGCAACAACTTACCACAAATTTAACATTCATTTTGTAAAGTTTCAACCTTCTATTTTCCATATACAAAAAGAAAATTGGAGTTAAACAGTTCCTGGTAAGAGTTTTGGCTCACGGCAACTTCCATGTCTTGAAAATCCGCTTAATTTTTGATGTCGCACCTTCATCTTTAGGGGTCCATTAAAAACTAAACAACTCAACTTTAGAGCAAAACATTCTGGAATTGGTCTTTCGTTAAGATAATAAACATTTGGTAATTTTTGGGAGAAAATCTGAGAGGTCATGAATCACAGGCGTGACACTCTCTCAGATTCTTGCTCTTAAAAGACATCAGGTAGCATTAAGAAAATTCTACAAATAACTTGTGAAAACGGAAGAATGGAAATATTTGTACACATACATATATAAAACTTACACAACTAGCTATTTATCTAAAACTATTTAGATATTCTCATTTGACTTGGTAGTCATATAAAAATCTCGACGAATTAAAGTAAACTTACAAATGGTAAATTATTAAAAAAGAAATAATGTAAAACAGGTTATGTTCTCTTATTACAAATATTCACTTTACAATAGTTTTTTTAGTTTGATACCTTTTAGTATTAAGTATATGTTAGTATAATGTTGGGGAAAATACTGGTAATGACACAAGCTCAATTTTTTTGAATTTTAACTCGAGAAAACATTTTGGTGTATCCTTTCAAACTACCCAAACCATTATTTTTTATAACATACAAAAATTACACTAAATATCCTATTAACAAGCGTAAAATTTTCACTGAAATTCAAATAAACCGAAAAGAATTTAATGCATTTATAAAAAAATGCATAAAAAAAATCTTACTTTTTCAGGATGTGTCCAACATTTATATTTCAGCACTTATAGTTAAGGGTCTTAACGTCACTAAAATATTCTAATTTCTTCATAACTTCAATGTTTTACTTTCCGCAACAACTTCAACAATATATACATTATTAGTTCGTTTTACCTACTGCCTACCACAAAAACAAATCAATAAATATCGGTGGCCTACATAACATGAAAATGCCACAACTCTACGAATCTGTTTCTTCTCCTCACCACACATTGATCAGGTTCTTCTGAACCTCCTGCAAAGTTGCACACGCGTTTTCCATTAGAATAATTTACTCTTCACATGATCTTTTATGTACTCAACGATAACACCAAGCGGCTTTCCAGAAATTTACAAAGCAGCGGAAACGACAGAGATAAGAGATATAACAGGAAATTTAAATAGTCCTTAGAATACTGTGGCATATCAAATGCAGTTTATCGCGAACTAAGCAACGATATTTCTTATTCCAACTTACATGTCAATACCGTATGTTCATGAATTTTCACACATGAATGTATCTTTAAAGATCAGTACCCTCCAATAAATATTGCTATTTCAAGTGTTTTTCACTCTGCTACAGAGAAATCTAGAGTGGGGACTGGGAAGTGCATTATTCGTTTTTCAGCTATCAAGGCAACAAACAACCCGTATTTTTAACTGTGCGTACTGGGAAAAAAGGATAACTTTGGCGCTGTACAACTTTTTTTACCGCAATATTTACTGTTTTTTTTTAATTACTTTTATTTATATTTTTATTTTTACAGTTCTAAAGATGAGAAATATTATTATGCTTCGGCAGTACCTCTGATACCTCGAGTCTTTAAGATGCATAGACGACTGTGTTCATATTATGTGGACGTTGGAGCGTTAAAATAATAAAATATAAAAATAGAATGTTAACTAAGTTTTAAGGAAAAAAACTGAATATTACCTAAGGTACACATTGAATCAATCATTAAATACACATTATATATACACAGCCCAACATGCCTTTTCTCCGGATGCGATTTAAATAATATATTTGTCGTCGAGAAAGTTACAAGCAATTGCTTAAAATTTACCGCACATCGGAAAATGATACGAAAACATACGTTCTTCCATAAAACATAAAATTTATTAGACGAAATGCGAAGATTTAACTCAAACCTACCAATTTCAAAAAAAAAAAAAAGCCAGTTTCTAGCATAAGCACCAAATAAAATTTCGTAAAAGTTATTAGTTTGCATGTGATTATTTATACTAATTTAATCAAACAGAAAAACATTTGAAAAACAGATTTTTTTTTTTTTTTTTAAGGAATGGAAAGAGGAATAAACACACTTTGAATTGCTATTTGAAGCATATTTTGCAATAAGAGCATTGACGAATTACCGTTTTTCTCAAGTCAATCTTTCTTCAAAATACTCACAGGACATAGGAAAGATGAATTGTGGGAGAAACATTCTTCAGTTACGGGCGTAGTCTGTTCTGCTTTTATATTTCTATTTAGATCTGTGCAAAGAACGCACGGAAACGTTATGCTGGTAGATAGCTTTGGCAGTACATCCTGTGCATGATTCGCAGAGCAGAAAATTATATCTGTTTGACACAGGCGCGATTCTAGTGCCTGATCAATCATGTCTTGCAGGGGTGAGGATTTTTAAATAAAAATGTTTTAATCGGATGAAAATTTTCAACAGGATTTTCTACCCCTTTTTCTGCATTTTATTTTAAATGTTCCGTATTTTATAACAACGAGGATTTCACACTCGAAATTGTCGAAGACAAATTATGGAGAACAATGCAATCATTGTATCAAGATATCTGGACTAAACGAAGAATTCAATCCTGATCTAAAAAGCTAGATGAATAAGCAGTCTAATTTCTCTTCAATTCCCGAAGTTATAGGCCAATTTAAAATATGTGTGGGTGCTTTTCCTACTCCCAACGTTACTTTTCTCTTTTAATCGTTTTGTTTTTATAATTTTAACTGAGAAAGCCTTTCTGATGAATCAAATATAAGGAGATCCTTGTAATCCACATGGGAGCAGCAGTCAATGACCATGCAAATGACCATTCTCAGAAAGTAATGCTCATTTATTCATAGCCAGGTACCGAATAGTTCTTCAGCTTCTGAATTGCTGAAAGTCCCTCAAAATTTACGACACTTGCCAGAGTTATCAATCAATTAATCTTTAAAAATACGATAAAATGGTAATATTTTAACAATGTTCGGTCAAGTGTTTCTTACACAAAGTAAAACAATAAAAGGAGATTATTTCGAGGAAGTTATAATTCTATAACTGCACGCTACCTGCATATCACTACTTGTTGATCTTCATCGTTTCTCTGAAACTAAACTACACACACAATTCATCGAATTTTCCTTTTAATACCTCCACCCACATTCAGGTTTCTATTTTTCTCTGCAACGAATACCAGGAAGGTATAAATCAGCACATTTTTTTTAAGTTCAGTATAATAACACATTCTTCTAAAATCGATTTGAAATTTAGATAACTACCAAAATCATAGATTCTGACGATCGTATCATACGTAAATGGCGGCAGGAAGCGAATAACAAGATAAGATAGGCGATGCCGATTCTATCACTAAATTAACTGGTCGTACACTTTGCATAACAATTGCTTCGCAGTAAACATGATTCGTATTCATTAACCATTCTGCCTAACAAAATAGGATTTCACAACAAGGCGTACATACGTGAGTAATCTGCAAGTAACTGATAATTTAAGTGTTTGTTGCACATGCCCTTGAATTGAAATTGGTTTTAGTCTGGGCATCCGCCTATTTTCTGTAATTCCTTAACTGACAGAGTAGACCAAACAGTTAATGAACACTTAAACGCAGTTTCATTTTCAAAAGTTCCTAACGTCGTTAAGACTAGCGTTTGGTTTATGACAGTAAAAACATTTTAATTGAGATACGTAATTATTTTTAAAAAATTCGGTAGAACTTTTACGATTATGCGTCTAGTCGTTCTCTATCTGGAAATGCATAGGACAGACTACTGCTTATTCATCTGAAATCTAAGGGAAAAAAACCTTTTGAAACCTTTTTAAACTTCTTTTTAAAGACAGGATATGTTCATTTACTGGTTTGCCTATCCTACTATGATTTTAGAATCTCAACCACGACATTATTTTAGCAAAATGTTCTAATTCCCAACGTACGCGTTTCATACACGAAATAACTGGTTTTGCTTCTAGCTTTTAACGAGGGTTTGCATTTATAAGACTTAAAAATTTATCAATAGTGAATAGACGGTATTTCGGC
Source organism: Uloborus plumipes (assembly GCA_038373865.1). NCBI lineage: Eukaryota > Metazoa > Arthropoda > Arachnida > Araneae > Uloboridae > Uloborus > Uloborus plumipes. The sequence continues at coordinate 190,862 of JAXGGA010000223.1, forward strand.
TGAAATTGTTATTGCAATGTAAATTTAAATAAATACATGCTGTCACGTAAACAATTTAATAGTATAAAGAAAGAAAAGAACAATCTATTACGTGGTTTAAGTCATAGAAATATGCAAAAAACTAGGATATTAGGACAACACTGGGACAAAACTCGATTCGTTAAATCAAACAAAACTTAAAAACTCGTCATAAAACCTGGGAAAAATAGTTTCCTATTCACTTTGTAGCGAAATATTACGTAACGAATACTTGATGATGGAAACGCTCTGCAAATAGTTGACGTATATCAAACATATTTAGTTCAAAATTAAGATTTTAGCGAAAGATAAGTCTTTTACGAACTACAGTCCTCATCCAAAGCCATTAGACCTAATTAGCCATTAAACCAATATTCCATTAGACCATTGCATTTAATATAAATAAATACAGTCGGCCCCGCTTAAACGAATACTGTCTGTTCCAAGAAATTTTATTCGATTAAGCGGGGTATTTGATTAAGCGGGGAACATGTTTTTACCTTTTCATTTTGACAACTGTGTCAAAACGTAATAACAAAGAAATAGCTATGTAGAGGAAATAATATTATTGGTAAAAAAGAATTTGAAATAAGCAAAGTAAACACAAAAAGTATAATAATTGAGTATAAATATTGTACGGTCATCTGGAAATCATAAAAAAGTAACTTACAACTTGTGTTACAAAATTTGTTTTTCCGCCTTTAACTTTTATTTTTTGAAACAGTACACAATAGTGGTTTGCTTGCCTCAAAGTCATGTGGGAACACATTTATTCGACATTTTTCTTAGCAAAAATTTTCGCCAAAACTGACATATTATTCGATTATTCGGGGAAATTATTTGATTAAGCGGGGATATTTAACATTCTATGGGGAAACGTTCGGTTCCGGACGGTTTTATTCGTATAAGCGGGGTATTCGTTTATCCGTCACCCGATTAAGCGGGGACGACAGTACTAACAAATGCAGATATTAAAGCGATGTTCATTCATAGCTTTATATTTTGAATATATGCAAACAAACATTCACGAATAAAATGAGTAACTGTTCTGGTTTCAGTAAATTTTTTTCGTTCTTTCTTTCTTTTTATCAAACGGTATTATGTGCATTTTAGTGGAAGGATTTCGCACTTTATTTTCTTTTTACAAAATCTTGTTAAATATTACCATGTTATCATCCGCATTGGAAATTCGATATTAAGCATTCATTTTGCCCTCCCCTTTAAATATTTCCAAAAATTAATCAAATTATAATAGGGAATATAAGAGTGTTCCAGAACAAATAGTAATGAAAATACGAAAAATTTCATGAAATTGAAACTATTGACACAAATGTCATTTCCTAATTTTCTTACATACCAGGCTAACATTTACATTTTATCTAAGATGATTCATCAATTTCTTTTCTCCAAAAGAATATAAATTTTGCAGAATTAGTAGGAATTTAAAAAGTAACTTAGAATTCAACAAATAAGAGACCTAAGAAACAAATTTTTGATCATCGCAGCCAGAATTAACCTGCTGGGTTTAGCATAACAGTCCTTAGATGTGTATAAAATACTATACTATTCATTAGCGAACATGTGTTCAAACCAATGGCTCGGAGGGATTAACCCTCAACCCCTTGCAGACTCCTGCACCCTTTTTAATTAGTGTGCACAGATTTGCAGTAATGTTGAAGATACAATGAGCATGCTAAACAGTACCATTCCACCCTTGAACGATGAAATCTATCAACATTAAGCGCAATTTAAACACCAATTTCAATAGAATTTGTCTATAACACTTTCAACTTTTATTTTCATTTGATAAATAATAAAGACGTAAAAAAAGCACTTCTACTTGGAATAATATTATTCGTAGTAATGAGCAGTGGAGTAGACTAGTAATTATTCAATACCATCAGCGTAATTCGACATTTCCCGTGCAGATAGTTAATCCAATTTCAGACAACATTAACAATTGAATTCTAAGCACTTTTAACATGGCCGAAGGTATAACGGCATCCGAGATTGACATAGAAATTGAAAGCGTGACCATCAGTTTTCGAATTCGTACGTGGGCGCAAACGGGTCACTGGAACTCTTTGTATCAAATGTCAAAAGTAAACAATGAAGAAAGGGCCAGATCCTTTCTTTGTCTCACCACTTCTTAAATGGCTTAGACTACTTTCAACCAGCAACTGCTTCAGTTTTTGGTTTCATTGTCAGATCTCGGCAGTGATGTAATGCCGAATGCGATTCTTTTCCATCTCGTTAAGGAGCCATTTACGGCCCCTTTAGCGCTTCCGTCTGTTTTCGAACCTCCGAAAGAAAAAAATGAATCATGTTTTCGTATCAACCCGTTTGGATTATTTTCGGTCTGAAAGAATTAAAGAAACGTCGATACATTATATTTTTGGATAAAGTGTTTTCATTTCTTGTTTGTTCACACAAGAATAGAGTTTGTATTTTGCATAATAAAATCTAATGTCTTGTTGAAAGAATGTAATAAGAAACGCGAAACTAAAGCAATTGAAATAAGGAAATGCATTCATTTGAATGACTGCGTTTACTTTTAGCCAAAACACAAAACTAGATTTTTCGGTTCTTGTTGGCAGTGGCGAATTCAACCTTATCGTAAATATTGCAATTGGGATTCAAAAACATTCATGATTATATGCTTTATATAGTTTTATGACAGGCCAAAGGGCCCTAAAAGCTATAAATATGCAACTGTTGGCTTAAATCGCCAAAAAGCCATATAAGTATATTTTGAAGATAAAGGATTGTAAGAGCAATATTTTTTCATATTTAATTGACGCAATTAGTTCTCCTGTAGAAGGTTGGTTAACAACAGCTCTTATCCGCAAAAGCATTGACACAATAGGATCGGCAATGCCAGAGTCTTCGATTCTTCCTAGCCAGGGAAAATGTTGCAACCGAAACCCTCACCCACATTCCTTTAAGTTTTTGTGACTAGGTTCAACGCAAATACACACAGAAATATGATAATTTTCCACCCCGGGCAAAGGGCCCCGGTTTGCTTCCGCCTTAGATTCGCCACAAAGCCGAAGTTTCTGATGAACGGGGGATGACTTCTGCATTTAATTCGTCTGACGAAAATCTTTTTTGCTGTAACTTTTTAAACTATTAAAAATGCTAATTGTTAAAAAGATAACATTTACATTGTTTTTAAATGAGCACAGCGGTATCCTCTACTCTTTTTTGCTCATCTGTGACAGGAAAATCTTGTCATTTACAAAATAATTAAAATTTATCTTTTCTTAATATAAATATTTCCAGTAAGAGCTCAATTCAGAAACTTCTAACAATAATGCACATCTGAATTACAATCTGTCTTAATAACATTTTTATTTATTCTTTTTGACGAATACTTCGAAAAATTCTCCATTCAGCTTCAGAGGAAGAACTTTTGAAGAGCTATATTTTTGAAGTATGCGGAAAAGTTTATTTGATACAAAAGAAAACGGATAACAGCTATTGAAGCATACATGCCATCCTAATTATTATTTATACTATGATTCAATAAGAGCCTCTTCCACTAAACTTTAATTTCCAACTATAAATTTGCACTGCCGCATTCTGTTACCTTCCATCGTAATGAAAAACGGCATCGATGTAAACGTTATCACGTACGATTCAAAAATTTCTAAAAAAATTAATAAAAGACTCATTTAATACAGTCATTTTATAATCATTGCAGACTTAATTCTAAAAGACAAGATGCGACTCAAACATATGAACTTTGTTGCAACATGAACTTGGTGGTACAAACCACTTTTACCTCGTAGTAATTGTCCGCGCATAAGAACCTGTTACGCCGTTCAACGCATCGGCGAATTGTCGCTTAAATAACGAATCCTCCCATCTTCCCCGCTCCAACTTTACATAATCGTCAAACGAAGATAATGCCGGAGAGATGGAGAAACAATTAAAAACAAAAATGCGCTGGGATCCCCCGTCTCCAGCTCATTAAAGAGCTTCCCAGCGCGTCCGGCTAGCCGGACTGCCAGACTCTCGGACATCATCGGAGGCGGAGGAGGAAATTGATCCGGGGGATGTGGGAGAGAAAGAGAGAGAGAGTATGAGTCACAGAACACGCGGAAGGAGCGGTCAAGCAGCCGATTGCATCATTCGAGTCTTGTTTTGCCGCGAATTTTCTCTCGAGTTCGCGGGAAAACGTGACGTGGCCAGCGCGCGCACTTCGTGGTAGTGGGGGTTTCTCCGGTGATTCAGCGGTGCGAGGAATGCCTCGCAGTTCGAAATTTCCTCGCGAGTTTTCTAACAAAATGTATCAGGTGGAGGAGCAAATACGCGATTTTTTTTTTCTCTCGTTTTTGAGGAAAACCGAGGGTTTTCCTCGACACGATATTCGAGCCAGAGAAATGTTTGCCAGAACAGTGAAGCTTTAGATTAGCGGTCACCAGTCGCCAACGGGTGACTATTTCATGGAAAATGGAAAGTCCCAGTCGCCCAAAGTGACGTTTTTCTTTTTGATAAAAACAATATTGCTCTTCGTAAATACCCTTCTATTCCCACCCTTTCTACTTTATCTACTATTGTTTAATTCTCTTGTTTGGCGTATTGCAAAACAGCCGGATTCGAAATCTTGAGACCATCAATGGCAACTAAACGTGCATAAGTGGAGACTTTTTTTTTTTAATTTTACTTTGGTCGCCAGCGGCGATCATTCAAAATTCTTAGTCTACAGCATTACAGAATAGGTTAGTTTAACCATTCACTGCTAAAGTGATGTTTTTGGAACATGAGTGGGGAAGAGTGTATTGTATGTAACAATTAACATTGTATTTCTACTGCACTCCGAAAACATAAGCAAATCAAAGTAGAAAGTTTCAACAAATTGTCTTATTTGGTGTATAAATACAACTGAAAAAGTACTGTAAGTCAGTTCACTACTAAGGACTATAGAGCCTGTGTATAGATTAAGGAACATAGAAATTGTTTCATAGCAATAGAGATTCTTTACACAGTTCAAACATATCTTTCATAAAATATACAAAATGATAAGACCACCAAAGAACGTAAGGTTACACAGAAAAACTGATTGCATAAAATTATAAAAAGAATGCCAATTAGTTCTAGGGAATGGCGGAAAATGTATGGAAATTACAGTTGACGCAAAAATTATTTAAGATAAAGAGTGTTTACATGAATTAAAAGAAAATATGTTTAAGCGGTAATCTAGAATGTCTGCAGGTAACAAATAATGGTTTCGTAATTAAAAGTAGATGATTACTTGTAGAAATTACAGATTTAATCCAGCCTCGGCTTCGTTCTGCGTAATTCCGGATGCGATGGCCAGAATGTCTACGTGAATTTTACTTTAGAAGAGTCCAATGAAGATTCGTATCAGAGAATTTAAACATTGGCGCAACTAGAATATTCTCATATGAGAGGACGTCTTGGTAACAATCCTTTTTTTCTTATGACTGACAAACAGGCCCCAATTCTTCTGGCTAAAGGTCATCTGGAAGACTTCGAGTTTCCCCGAGATTTCTAGTTTAAAACTAATTTACGTAACGCGAAGCACAAAAAAACATCTAACAATTAAACATTGCAAAGGAAGCGAAAGTGTCTTAAAGGTAAAGCAAATTGCTGCTTTAACCAAAGTTTTAAAAAATGATTTGACATGATTAGTGAGTGCAGGAAAAGATTTAAAAACAGATTGGGAGCGGTGGTTAGAAGATAGAAACAACTCGAATGAGTAACACACGGAATAAAAGTAATACACAAGTAGATGACAATGTAAATAAATGCATTACCATATAGTAATACCAAATTGCTGGATATCCTTTTTGACCTATGCCTCATGACTTTAGACTGATGACAAGACATCTAATATCCGCACGATTCAATAAAAGAGCTTTTATTACGAAAAAGACCTGTTATCCTCTATTCGGCAAATTTCAACTTAAAGACAGAATAAAATTTACTTTAAAATGAGTAATCTACAGATTTCTTACTTTAATTTCTATGATACTCAATATTCTACGTTATCCATCTAAAAACGAAATACATACTACTTGTTCTCAAATTTTTGTGCAATAAGTTGTTTGTAAGGAAGCCTTTGCAAAACAAGCTCTCAAAAAGAATAATTCTTGCAAATATAAATGCAGAAACATATTTGCGGTTTAGTTATGCAGAAGTTATGCCCAGGTTACTTGCACACTCATTTTAACTCAGGATCAACAATTCTGCTCTAATTTCTCGGGAAAATTCCACAACGCTTGACCTGACGCGTCTTATCGATCGAGTCGAAAGTTGAGAAGAAAGCTGTTTACAAGAAAGAAAAAAAAAAAGTACGAAATGACGACACAGCACAAAAAGGCGCTACGTAATAAGCAAAGCACAACGCAATTTTTGTAGATAAACGCAGACCACCCCACACAAGCAAAAGGAAGAAAAAAAGACGTGGAAGAACTGAGAAGTAAGCTAAGGTCGATCCATAGAACATTCACCCTATCGGTTCGAATCTAATAGAACAGTTCCCACACTGCAGTTGAGATATTGGAGGAAGATTTAGCTCACAATGCACGGAAAGTTACAAGAATATTAGATAGCCTAGAATGGGTTTTCAGAAATGCGCTGGAATAAATACATAGAATATCGATAGAACGAATTTCCGATGTCCACTATGTACATGTCAATGCGGTTCAGATAAAATTGTACTCAGTTATAAGTAGTTGTAGAAATCGGTGTTTTCACAATGTAGATTACTTTTCCCAAAACATATGTATGGGCGCTTTAAAGTTTTATAAAGTAAGTATCTCTCTTACTTCAAGTGAAGCATCACTATTCAAGTGAAGTTACTATTCGGAACATATAAGAATTGCTTATATCTAATTATGAAATATTGGAATTCCAAATCCATGTATCTATTCAGATCTCAAGTTGATTCAGTCGGTAACTAGTAAATCTATTTCATAGCCCCCATTTTTATCATAAACTTCCAGACTGTAAATCAAACTTTTTTACATGCATACCTTCTTTTACATAACCCTTTTACTCATGATAAATTCTTCTAATTTTTTTAAAAAATAATTACAGTTTTTATTACTATGCGAAAGACAATCCTTTATCACGAGCATCTTTACTGTAAATTGACTTTTTTTACGTGCATACCCTCTACGCAGCGAAACTTTCATAAAGCTTAATTGATATACAAAACGGTAGGTTTACACTAGGAACATCCCCCCTGTAAATAGGCTTTTTTTGTAAGCATACATTCGGTGCAGAAAAGTTCAAGTTTCGTTTAATTGCTTATCCAATTAAATATGAAATATTGTAATTCCAAATCCTAATCCAATGCATCTATTCAGACATTGGAGTTAGTTGGTTAGTACTAGTAATTAAGATGTTACTTGTATTTAATTTACAAATAAGCGAAGTGTTTTATAGACACCACATACTGCATCAACAATGCAGTATTTTTTTACAAATAATTAATCATTTTATTGCAATGAATTCTGATTCATTCTATGAATATTATCAATGGACTACGACTTTGGTATGGTTAACCCGGACTTTTTTTAAATTCAGACAGCTTGAATCCCCTATTAGTCAGGATTTGACGTTTTACTACATTACAGTACAGACGTTTTACTACATGGGTGATTCTACGCTATTTGAATTCAGACGGCCAATGGAAAAACTTCATGTTAAACTGATTTTATTAATGTTTTTGTATGCTTAAGCCTTACAGACTTATCTTTTATATGGACCACCTAATTAATTTACTACAATTATTTTATTTTGGTATTTATAACTGAAAATAGTCCTAAATGTATACTCCCCTGGCATGTTCAAATACTAGTTTTTATACAAACATGTTCGATGTTCCATTTTTGCTAACTTGGCATAATGTTTTTTGCCATAACCATACACTTACATTAACAGAGAAACATATTTCATCAGTAAACATTGAAAAAATATTTATTATTATTTTTAAAAAATGCACTTTTCAACGGGCCATATCAACAGTGTCACCCTCACCTGGCGAGCTTCAAAGACTGAAATTTCGCATAAAAAATGCATAAGGATGATGTTGATTGCGAATAACCAGTGTAATACTGAGTAAAGTCAAAAGCAAGCTAAGAGTTTTAAAATAAATTCGAATGTTATTGAATCGGTTCGCGTTGAAAGTGCCTCAAAGCGTACTGCGCCAGTCGCTGTAGTATTTCCCCTGGTAAGTATAACTTTTTATATTTCATCGTTACATAAGTGTGCGTATGTATAATGTAATGCTTGTTGTGTGCAGACATCACGGTTTACGTGAAGTTCTGGTAAGAAGAACGCGTGATGTTGTTTTTATATGTAATGTGTGATTTTGTCACTTCTCTGGCGTCACTCCTCTGGCAGTTTTGTTCCAAAAAAGGGTAAATATACATTAAAACTGTGTTATAAGCATAATTAATTTCATTTTTAATATTATTTGCCCCTGTGAAAGCAATTTGAATGAACGTAAATAATGCGGGAAGTATTTTTATTTGGGATCTGCGGTGAGACTTGCATGCAACATGTCGTATTTTCAAGATTGTTTTTTTATTTTATTACAATGCGAAAAAAATTTTTGAATACAGGTTTTGTAGAAATGTGTCCATACTATGATTTTACACCGAAAAATAAGTGAAATAATTGTAAATAAAACCAGAATTCTGCCAATAGTGTCACTCCCCTGGCAACGCATTTTCCCCTGGTATCTATAAACCCCCTAAAAATTGAAATTTCGTCTGGTCCTTACCACTACAATCATAAAAATAGCGGCTACTAGTGTCATAATGAGTGTGAAATTAAACAGATTATTTTTTCTTTGGGGACACAAAAAACGCATTGACCGTAGAATCACCCACATTACAGCTTGCAATGGAAATTTTCATGAATCACCTTATTCCTCAGCGCGAACGACGTTCCTCATGAGAACCGAGGAAAAAGAAGCAACCATGACAGGTAGTCTGGCAGCATGTTTCGTCAATTAAGCAAAATAGTTTTTCTTAAGTTCTCGAGATAACCTTCTACTAAATAACCAAACAATGCAATCAATCATCACTGACCTCAACTTTGCCTGCGACAATAACTCACGGCAGATTAATAAAAACTATCGGGGACATTGAGTTGAGAAGCGACCTAAATACTGAAGCTTCTTCCTGCCATTGATGTGTTAATTGCGTCGATGATAATTCAGATATAACAATCACCTGGAGGTATCCTGTTTTCATTCTTTTTCCCGAGGAATATCTTCTCGATAATTTAGATAGGATTCGGGTATCTTGCGAATAAATTTCGTGCGTCGAGATAAGGGTGCTGAGGAAACTGATTTGCTAACGGACAGTTACAGTTGCAGCAGTCACTGTTAGTTTATTCTATCTCTAACAATAGCGCTTAATTAAAATTTGAATATAATGGTGTCAAAGCGAGAAAGTACGCATTGGTAACTTGATAAATTGTTTCATTTTTGTTCATTACTGTGGCAAATTTGTTCTCCAGACATTTATTGTCGAATAGAGATCTGCACTAAAATCACCCATTTTTCATCCGACATCCTTTAAATGGTTTCATATCTATGCTGTCATCAAAATGTGTTCATTATACATCCTTAATTCATGAACTTTTAAGACAGCTCTACAGGTTCTTAGAGCATGTTTTTCGTTACGACTATCATCGATACACAGTAGCAAAGTTATATAGTGTCTTTTTAGCCAACAGCAAACGTTTAAACCATCTAAATGCATGACGTCAAGTCAAAAAAGAATGCTACTCAGCAGTAATGAGATGTTAGTAATTGCCATAGGCTGATTTCGAAATCTTAGGCAACTTTTATTATAATTGCTAAGAGCGCAAAATTTATCAAATACCATAGCTACCACATGTCAAAGTTTGTTCAATGTATTATTCAGTTAATAAACAAATTCAAGAGCGAATTTTTTCAGCAATTTAGAAGATATTAACTAAGCAAACAGAACCAAAGAGTCACTATTAAAATTGTTCTCTGCAAATTTGCTAGCGTAAAATGTTATATGTACGAAATTTATTTGCTAGCACATGCACAGTTGTTTTTCGTACTAAATTTTACGAAGTGACATGAAAGTTTAAAGTATTCCGCTCTAATGTTTTCAAAATAAAGATCTATTTCTACTGAAAAGATACCGGACGAACATATTTATACATAAATCTCGACGTTCGATGCAAGTTTAAGACCGAGTGTACTACTTTAGAAAAATAAGCTCTTGCTTTACAATTACTTCGTAATGTCATAATCACAAGCGAATAAGCGCATACGGCGATAAATAGTACTTTTCAGTCCAGTCCATTATAATGTAGCAAACTGAATCTTACAAAAAGCTTCGTTATAACGAAAAATCTGAAATTTAGAGCAACAACAATCAATGTCAGATTTAAACATATGTAATTTTGTAGGCTGGAACAACCAATGTCAGATATATCGGAACAACCAATTCAATATGTATATACCTTAGAACCATAGCAACCGATGTCAAATTTGAACAATTGTTATAATTTTATACCTTGGAGGCACCACAAATGTCAAATTTTGACTAAATTAAATTGATCAAATCTGACATTGGTTGTTGCTGTTCTAAGGTATATAATTGAATTTGATCAAATTTTGACGAAGTCTGCTGCTGTTCCAAGGTACAGAAAATGAGAACTTCACTTTTTGCAAAATTACATACATCCGCTAGCAACTATTTCACACGGACAGCAGCGATTAGTTCGATTCAATGATGGAAGAGAAAGAACCCGGCGAAGGCGGGGGGAGTCTAAACTGCAAAAGGCTATCAAATTGTCAACATTTAAAACCGCTCCGCTTTCTGCGCATATTCCGCTGCAAAGCGTATGCGAAATTAGATTTCCCCATCCCAGAAGAAATTCAACTTCAACACCCATAGCACATTACTCGTCTGTCACACTTTCCGTGAGGGGAAGGGGGGAAAAATCGATCATTAATTCAAAATCCCATACCACCTTTGAATGATGCGGCAAACAATGGATTTGTGCGGGGGATAGCAGAGAATGTCCCGGTCAACATGCTCCTTTTTCCATCCCCTCCTCAAAATTGCTTTCCTTTTTATTAAGGGGTACCTGTCAGTTTAAATGCCAGCTGAATAGCGGTGGTACACAGGCTCGGTGAAGCCGCCCGGTGCTTTTTTGTACCCCAAACCGTAGCGTCGACATGGCGGCCATGACAACAATGGACAATTGCTGCTTTCTTGCATTGCCATTCCCCCCTCACAGACGCCAGACTGGAAAAATGTGGAACTAATTTTCTGAGACTTTTTTGGATACCGTTGGAAAACCTGTTTGTGAGAGTATTAAAAAAGCGCCTCAACAATCCCAGATTTTAGGGAGCTGGAAATGTTTTGAAGTAGTTGCCAAGCAAACATGCATTTTGGATACCGGGCATTTGAAAAAGAGGAATAAATTGGTGATGAATTGCCTGCTATATCCATATCCTGTGCTTTGCGACACAATACAAAAATATTGATTTCTGATTAAGAAGCATAAAGTCAAGCGTCGCATAATTTTGGAATTTATTGAATCCGTTATGAATAATTCCACTTCGTTCAACTGGCATGGGAAAATGATGTGTCCATATTTTTCAACTTGATACCGAATTTTAATAAGATCGAAATGCAGAATAATGCAAAAACGAGCATTTTGAGTAATTGCACTCTGGTGTAGAATTAATTCCAAAATTTATTCGGGTGAAATGTATTTCTGAAACGGGGAAAAAAACTAGTTTTTTTTTGGTAGATTAATTTTAGTTATATGATGATGGACGCAAAATGCGAGTGTAGCTCATAGTTTCGCAGGATTGAAACAGATAATGTTCTAAAAACAAAACAGAATGTTATGACAAATGTCTGCAAAAATAAATAAGGAAAGAAAACATTTATAAATTATTTTATCAAAATGAGGTCACTAATTCTTTTTATCTTTTAAAAGTTTCCATGTATTTGTTTTGTAAACAAATTAACCTACATTCAATACGCACACAATTTGTGCTGACATTAAACATAAATAAATCCAAGAAAAGAATTTTATTACGAATACATATTAAACAAAATTGGATTTATCTATGTTTAGCTGACAAATTTTGAGTCTGACTCATACATAGAACTTTAATTACATTATTGAATTAAAGAGCTACATTTAAGTAAAACGGCAACTGTGTCATGAAAATTTTCTGATATAGCCATATACCATGTGTCGTGGCATACACTAAATTAAAACTAATAAAAATCAATTTCTTTCCTTTGCTGCTCGATTTATACATACCACATCATCGAAGAGCATTTAAAGATGCTCTTTGGTGGCTACTGCAAGGTGGCTTTATTATTAAATAAAAAGCAAGTTAGAAAGTGGTTTTTTTTTTTTCTCTTTTTTTGTAAGCTGAAAAAAAAATGTATGCAATGAATGTATTTAAGTTTTTTAATGCATATAGAATAGTTGTAGACAAATAAAATGAATTTAAGATCTAAATCTGTCTCCAAACTTTCTTCCTGGATTTACATTGCTCGAAGCATGAATGCTGCTTGATGGGACATAACAACAAAAGACTATTTTGGTGCAAATAAGATTTAAAAAAAAAAAAAAAAACGAATTGCAATAATTAAGAAAATAGTCTTGAAATGCAAAAGAAAAAAAATATATCGGATTGCCTGCTAAAAATAACCAATCCCGTGGGGGTTGGTCATTTTCTCCGTGGTTCCCAAACTGGTGCCCTCAAACAGGGAAACGCCAGTTTAAACCCCCGGACATGAGATATTTTTTATGCTTTCGTCATCAGCGATCGGCAACATTCACATGATTCGCAAGCACCATCCAGATATCTACGACTTCACACAACAACCGCAACTATTTCAATGATCTTAGCAATCCTGTGGCTGCAATAGAACAATCTAATTATAAAGCTGGCCAAGTCTTGCCTCCGCTATCGCATCTTGCCCAGATAGATTCCCACGCACAGCACAAAGGCGGGAACAAGACAAGGAAATAAGTTTTACGTCGCTATTCTTTCCCTATCTTATTAGACAAAAAGTACGTATGTCCATGAACTTAGTCGTCAAGTGAAATGTAATAAAACAAAGGGAAATACACTGCTCGACATTGAAAATGCAACACCAAGAAGGAGTGGTCAGAAATTCATGCAAATTTTACCGTAGACGCACGTCACTGAGTTATGCAAATGATATGAAATGCGCAGCTCTCCGACGCACGTGAAGTAAGATATAAGAGAATGAAGTTGAAAAGTGGGCTATGTTCATGTTGGTTTTTCTGCCAGACTAATTATCGGAGAAATTTGGTTTTTGTCTCGAGGGATACGTGTGATAGGAGGAAATGCCACGCCGTCCTCAACGAAGACACTTTCAGCATATAGACGACTTTACAAGGGGTATGGTGATCGGACTGAGAAGGGGAGGTTGGTCCATACGTCAAATTGCAGCTGATACCCACATGGATGCAAGGACCGTGCATCGGCTGTGTCGGAGATGGTTGGAAAGAGGAAATGTAGCCACATTGAGGGGTGCAGGTGCAGCCAGAGTGACGTCAGACCGCTTGGACTGACGGATTCACCGACAAGCTGTGGCGGACCCGCAAATCACTTGTACGTCGATTCTGCAGCACGTGCAAGGTACCCTGGATGTTCCTGTGTCGACCAGAACCATTTCCCGTCGACTGGTTGCACGTGGCCTGCAATCACGGCGCCCGCTAAGAAGACTGCCATTGACCTCACAGCACAGACTCCAACGTTTGGAATGGTGCCGGACCAGAGCGACGTGGATGGCAGAATGGCAAACCGTAGTGTTCTCAGATGAATCCCGCTTCTGTTTGTCCAGCGATAGTCATCGCATACGTGTGTGGCGTCGACGTGGAGAAAGATCGAATCCGGCAGTAACTGTGGAACGCCCCACAGCGCGACAACGTGGCATAATGGTTTGGGGCGCTATTGCATACAATTCCGTATCACATCTAGTTCGTATTCTGGGCACTATGACGGCCCAACGATATGTAGATAATGTACTGCGGCCGGTGGCAATCCCCTACCTTCAGGGTCTGCCAAATGCAATTTTTCAACAGGATAACGCCCGGCCTCACAGTGCTCGAATCAGCCAACATGCTCTACGAGGTGTACATATGCTTTCCTGGCCACCATACTCTCCTGACTTGTCACCAATCGAACATGTGTGGGACGTGATTGGACGCCGTTTGCAGAACCTGCCACTGCCTCGTTCAGAGGACGAACTGTGGCAAATGGTTGAAAGGGAATGGAGTGCCATCCCTCAGGACACCATTCGCAGGCTTATTGACTCCATGCCTAGACGTGTTTCTTCGTGCATCACTGTCCGCGGTGGTCCTACTTCTTACTGAGCCGACGCGGTCCTCGCTCTAAATTTTGCTTATTTATTTTGAAATAAATATCACTTATTGTTTCATGCTGTCTCTGTCTTCTTACCAAATTTCATCAATTTCTGACCACTCCTTCTTGGTGTTGCATTTTCAATGTCGAGCAGTGTAAATGGTAGTCAAAAACATTTTATTTTCCAACTCTAGAAAATTTAAGCAGGGAAGGACTGAAATTTCTGAAATATTAAACGCACTTGTATAATTCCACTTCGACGGCGAGAACTTCGATTCTTACTTATCGTCTTACACTTAGTGTATTTGTAAGAGTATCAAAAATTCTTGAAATGTAATAAGCTGAAGAAAAATGTGTTAACCATTATAGTTAACACAGTTCGTTATTAGAAAACTTAGTATGCTGCCAATTCTCAAATGATTCATATTAAAAGATTCAACTCGATTTAAACTCGCTTATGTCTAGTTTTTTTACTAACGAGTTCGAAAAAAAAAAATCACTAACTATAAACATTATTCTAAAAGTCAAGCATTATAACTTGATAAAAAGAAAATAGAATGCCTGAAATTCTCACCTGCAATAAAAAACCTCCGATATAAATATTCAAGATATAATTGGAATCGGAAAAAACTTCCTTGTTGCTGTAATACAAAAGTATTCTAAAATATTTATGAATCGTTTTGCACATTATAGTAGTAGTTAACGCAATTTAATATTCAAAATTTGGTTTTGTCTTGTTCGAAACATGTTGAAAAAGAATGGATATCGATACTCTACTGCATATGATTCAAGATTTGTGGAAAATAAAATAGTCGTATAAACGAATTTTTGTTGTATTTGAAAATGACATTTCGTTGAAAATCAATTAAAATTGAAATTAGAATAGGAGAGGCAACTTACGACAGTTGAAATCACAAAAGACAGAGCATCATATTGTTTTTTTTTTGCTTCAAACATTCAAAGAGCAATAAGTCGTGAATAATTTTTAGAAGGTACTTCATTAAGTTTTTTTCAAAGGTGTTGCGAATCCTCGTGTGCAACTGCTGGTTACAGGTTCCATACTGGTCAACCCTTTTTCATCGAGGTTAATGCGTTCCACTCAACCGAGATGTTCAAATTTTCGCGAAGTAGGACTCTGATTGCAACTTATTGACAATATATACCCCGCTCTTTTACATCTATGCCCATCAAAAGTATTACATACTGTTTGAAAAGAAAGTACAAAGTTAAACATTATTTACGTGAGTATTTATCTTCAGCAATAATACATTCAGTTAGAGTTTATCGTTTAAAATCAGGCAGCTATTCCTCACACTTCTTCGGAGATTTTATACCCCCCCCCCCCTCCGTCAATTATGATTACTAGAACCTTTCAGAATAGCTTACCTTTCTTGAAAACAATATTTAGTCACTCTTTTATAGGAAAAAGTTGTACACGAGAGAATAAAAAAGGCTAATGAGTAAAATTTGGAACGGAAAAAGGGGGCGGGGGCTAATTTTTCTTTTTTCAATTTAGCCCTCTACGGATGTTTTTCATATGCTCCGGCATCACCATTTTTCGTTCTCCAAGGTTACATATTCACTGTTTTTGAATTATCCTCAAGGGGAGAATATTAATTGCCATATCACCATGTTGCAAGAGAAATTTACAGTATGAAACATAATGACATCCACATTTTTTAAATCCCTCCTCAACTAAAAATTCTTATCTAAATGAATTACAAAGGTAGGCAAAACATGCTATGTAACCAAAAAAAAAAAAAAAACACACTGGCATTCCGACTTTAATTACTCGTGAGCAATCTATACTTATAGCTAGTATTAAAAGATAAAAGAAAATACTATAAGAAAAACACCGTGGTTCCTTAACGCGGGTTGTTTGACATAACAGCCAACTATTTAATGCGATTTCGCCCTCAGTATATAAACAGGTGGACGTACCAAATGAAACAAAATAGAAGACGAAATCAAATAAAAATCGTAAAAAGAATAAAAAAAATCGCTTGGAACGTCATTGGAAGCAGTGAAGAAAAAAAAAGAAAAAACTGCAACTGAAACACATTGCATCACGTCTACCGTGGAAACTGGTCTGGGGATACCGGGGGGTGCCGTAGTTCCTAGCGGCAAAAGGCGGGAAGATTTGCCGTTCTCTGGTCGAGCCGAGGTCAGTGACACGTTTGAGAAAAGAATGAAAATTTCCAACTCAAAACGCCGAGGGGCATTCATCATTTATTTACTCAGGTTATTCTTTTTCATAATCATCTGCAATTATGTTCCGCATGTCCACTGGAGAGGTTGTAAAAGACCTTTTTGGAAAGGATTCATTGAAGTAGCTCCATGCCATGCTCAGTCGAACATGGCCGAAAACGGCTAAGTGATTAACAACTGTTGAATTTAGATTCGAAATTCCACCGAAATGTCGCCAATTAACTAGTGAAGTAGATGAAAATGACGACTGTTTGTAAAAGTAATTGAGCGGTACACATTTCTGAAACACTCCCAAATTGTTCTAAAGGTCGCAATATAAGTTGAAAATGAAAGAACTTTGAACACTGGATGATGTTAATCATGCATAAGCATTTACGATTAAAATTTTATTTTAAAACACGTGACTTGGGGAATTTAAGGTATTACTTATAATAATTACCAAAAACAACTGAGTAATAACTGTTTCAAACTTTGATTATACCAGCTAATAAAGGAGAATTATGATTAAATTCCTTATAAAAGCTCCCGATTTTCTGAAATATGGTGAATAGAACAGTTAATTCACGATTTTTTGGGATTCTATAGTTAAGGCCTCTGACATTGACAATGGTTACCATTTTTTCAGGTCGTAGAGAAAGGTAATTGGCACTGAATTTAGTCGGGTTATTTTTGTAGTTCTGTAAAATATTCTATTCCCAAATTTACGGCAATTACCCTTTCCTATCACCCGAAAAGAGGGAAACATTTGTCAATATATTGGGGTCGTAACAGCCAACATTGGGGTCGTCAATATATTAAGTCAACGTATTGGAACAGCATTATATATGGTAAACTCCCGATTATTCGTGGAATAGAGTGGCACGGTGACAGCGTATAAGCGAACATCGTAGATAATTGGAAAAATAGGTAAAAAACGATCCTAGTAGAAAGGTCAATAACACAACACATACATTAAAACAAAACCTGAATATAGTTTTAAAAAATTAAAATGTACGCTTTTAGAGTTAATCAAACTAAAAAAAGATTTTCAAAACTGTTGAATATCCGCTAAGCTTACATGCACTTATAATGCATCAACATCTAATATAGTTCAGCATTTAGTATCAATTATAGTATTAAATATATTACTCTTATATTTGTAAAAAAACGTAAATTTTATCTTTCATTCAGTTACACACATACACACAAACCCACATGTGAAACTAATAAAAGCGTATTAAAATGATACATTAAAGGTTAAAAAAATATCTAGAAGCTAAAAACTATCAATGACGCACCCGCTTTTTTCTGCATTTAATAGATCATCGCCGTAAAAAAAGGAAAACCTAATTGTGAAAGACACGCGGATAACCAAGCGCGGATTACCGGGGAGTTTACCGTACTTTACAGATGTTTGGGTGTGCCTTGGATCACATGATATATTCCACCAGGATGCCCCTTATGCAGCGAAATTTCTTTTAGGCTTTATTGCTATGCAAAAAGGTAGGTTTACACTAGGAACATCTGTAAATAGGTTTTTTTTGTACACATACGTTCGGTGCAGAAAAGTTCACAAGTTTTACATCATTGCTTTATCCAATTAAATATGAAATACTGTAATTCCAAATCCTAATTCATGCAGCTATTCAGACATTAGAGTAAGTTGGTTAGTATTAGTAATTAAGAAGTAACTAGCATTTAATTTACAAATAAGTGAAGTATTTTATGGACACGACATATATTTTGTTCCATACATTTTGTTATGGTGTTGTCACTGGCCAACACTAACGCATTGATGCCTCGTTCTTTGACCTTTTCAAGTGTTCTCCGCAGAGGTGGTGCATATTAGAAACTTAAGTAGGTGGTATTTGAAAGACAGTTATGAAATATGTACTACTCTAGTTTGTACATGCAATGTTGTCCGAAATATGGTGCTGAAAACGAATGATTCACTTACAGTTAACTTATATAATGTTTTAAGTGGAGCATTAACATTACAAGTATCACAATGCAAATGCGAACGATCCTATTCGGCGAAAAAACAAAGGTGGTATACTAGATAGAAGTTTATTGGATTTATCATATTGTATAAATGTCTGTTTCGCATTTAAGAAATTATACTAATGGTGTTTTTTGGAGGGGATAGGGAGTGTTTAGTCATAAGTCTACATTTTGTATTGAAGGAATGAAGAAAATATTTTTTTTTCAGAAAAATTACCATCTCAAAGAAAAACCAACATGCATAACTTCATGCAAACATGAATGCGATTGATATAGATGTAGATGGTTCCTGCATTTTTCAATAAAAGGCAAGGAAAAAGTATCTGAAAAACTGGTACATTCACCTTTTAGGACTCTTAAGTTTAAAAAAACTCCTAAATTATCGAAAAGATACTTTTGGGTGAAGTTTTAAATAACAAACTTATTTTCACACCAGACACAGTAAATAATGAAATCATGCATTTAAGTGAATGCTTCTAACGAAACCTCCCGGAAAAAGTCAAGTGATAGCTATAAAAGTTAGTAAAGGATTTAAGGATTTAACTTAGCATCGCTATGTAAGTAAAACCCGGAACTACCTATACTATTCAAAACAATGGTGCTTACCATATAATATTGAACAACGTAAATACACATTTGTTTCGCTAAAAATCACAAAACTATTTTAAGTGAAAGATATAGCTGAAGAGAAAGAAACCATTAAAACGTCTTTTCGAAAAATTTCTATTTATCAGCCCCATTATTTTCGAAGCGACTACATTTACTATTTGAAAGTAAGAAAAATACAAATTAAAAAATGAAAATTACTTGGAACAATTTTATGCCTCATGCGAAAAAAAAAAAAAAAAAACAGATCTGGTCTAGTTAATAAGAAAACGCAAAATATGTAAAAGTTGGTAAACATAAATATTCAAACCTCACTCATTTGGAAAATCTTTCTCCTTAATTTAACCCATTCTAGTACACTACACTAATGCAGCAGTAAGAAAAAAATCGTCCAACTAAAAACAATGCACATAATAACCATCTCCTCAACTTGCAAAGTATATTACGCAATAAACTGATTTTTTTTTCTTTCTAGTAATACTTATGCAATACCAACACACGAATTTCTCGTCGTTTTTTCTACATCGACAATAATAGCCAGCGAAAACGAATGCTGAATCAATGTTATCAAGACTATTCGAAAACAACTGTCGAAAACAAACGCCCGTCACCACACAGGGCCCCTTCCACGACGAACGCACAGAGCGCGGAATTCCAGGCGGGAGAAACGAGAGATTTGGCGGTAAGGCGAAGAGCGCGCGTTTTTTCACGTCCCCTCTTGCTGGCTGGGTTGCTCGATCCAATTTTAGTACGGAGATTGAACTGGTAAACAAAATAACCTTCTTGAAGCTACCTTATTCTACTTAAATGTTTCAGAACGCTACACGTTTACATGATTTCATTGCTTCAGAAATATAATAAATAAACAAAAAAATAAATAAATAAATAAATAAAATAATTCAACTTGTAAAAATACACATGTGCATAATGTTTATGAATTTTTTGATAAAATTGTTTAAGTTGAATTTCACTGATGAACTTGTCTCATTTAACTTTTAAATCGTGTTTTTCTGAATAGATAAATAAAAATAGGATAATTTATTTTATTAAAAATTTATAAATTCCTATTTTAAAATAGGACAATTTATGTAATTTTCTCGTATCAATTTAGAAGTAGAAAGGGGTAAGGAAAGATATTTCAGAAAACTTTAGAAAAAAAAAAGGCATGTAGAGTAATTTTTAATTACGCTATGCAAAGATACATATTTTAGCAAAATCTTTTATGTGTAAATTTCTATTTCACGTAATGTGTTTGCCAAACAGTGAAACTAAATATATGAACAATCAACGAAATTGCAGTAAGGATAAATGTTTTGCAAACATTATGAATATTATTACATTTTGTCTTTTATTCCAGTAAGAAAATGAAATGATAGAATAATTATACACATTCAGAGAAGAATTTTATACTTAAACAAATAAATAATTAGTAGGCGAAAAAACATGTATAGACACATAATATGAGTTACTTTAACCAGTCTATTTTTATCCTGCTACAGTTCTATCAGACAATTAAATATGTGAATATATTATTTCATTAGTTTAAAAATAAGAAAAAATAAATTGCTAACCTTTAATGTAAAAAATTTCCAAGATCCGGGTAGAGTTCCATGAGAATAAAAAAATAATATTCCGTGAGTAGGAGTAAAGACGTTCAAATTCCACGGCCAAACACAACACACACATACACAAGACTCTATGGTCCGAAACCCAACTAACTCGCATACAGAGCGGCATGCGAAATACAAGTGCAAAGGGGGTCAAAATTCGGAAAAGACAGGGGGGAAAGCAGAACACTTCAGCGTACGCCTGCTCTCCTCTGATTGGTCCGCCGCGGCCAGCCCCTGTGTGCAATTTCAGCCGATCGGTTTCTTGGCCCCGTGCCAACTCGCAAGGATCTGGCTCGCCGCGTTTCGTAGTCACGAGGCACAATTGCCCTTTTAAAGAATTGTGTCCGAAAATGAATTATTCTTTCCGTCGCTGGAAAAAGGGTTGTGATCAAGGGTCACCCGAAATAGCACCCCTCGAAGGATAGACAGGGTGACGTTCGGTCACCGCTACCTGTTGTCTCATCAGACGACTATGTGTGTGTCTGCAGAAACATCTGACGAGTGTGTTTATATGCGTGATCACTGTGGCGTCTCTCAAAGGACTAGCCGACTAGCGCTGGCCGCCATTTTGAAAAAAGAGCTCCATTCGATTCGACGGAGGCTTGATGTTAATGTAAGTAATGCTATATATTACACGTCCTCGCTGTCTCATCTATGTCACGTCAGCATCCACTCTGTTTTATCCCTCTGATCGCCATGCCCGATTATTTGTTGTGATCGCGGTTTCAGTCTTCTTTCCCCTGTGGCATTTTCTTATTTAAATTACCAGAATTGTTAGAAAAGGTCGCCGCTTGAGGTCATTGGCGGCCCGCCCATTCTTCCCTATGGTTCCGCCCGAACTGGGTTCCATAACGCCCTAGGCTTCATAAAAGCATATGCGGGCATGTTATCGCTAATCATGGAGTACCCACATTGCTGGAGACGTAAAAAGTTATAATTTACGTCATAAACGTTTTTCCTTCCCGAACACTCTTTTCCGAGAAAGTCATTTTTTTTTTTTTTTAAGAGAAGCATAATTTGTTTGCGTACTATTTAATAACTTCATCCTAGATGACGAGTAACCTCCAGAATAGTGAACAGTTGTTTACAATCAAATCGAGAAGCTTTTAAAATTTAATAGTTGCTCTGTAGTTATGCTATTTTTCTTTAAAAAAAATTACATGCACTTGTTTGGGGAAAACTCTTAATTGGGTTTGATTTTTTAAAATGTGTGTATTGCTGATGATTCAATTTTTCTTAATTGTAACAAATGGAAGTTTTTAATTTTTTCTGCAGACAAAACTATTCTATACTCTGGTGACAATTAAAACTGGTAATAGTGTCACTTAGTTTCGATAAACTCACTTTTAACTCATATTTACTTTTTTAAACACATTTTCATTCAAATTTATAAAACTTTTTAAAATTGTTTTATTATTTATCACTACATGTTATCTTATGATGCATAACATTATTTATTGTTAGTAGCTTTATTCAACAATATCTCGACACATTTGAAGTAATTTCAATTCAATAAAAATGTTTCAAACCGATTAATGGGTACACACTGCCGATTGTTAGTAATCGGTAAATTGACCAATTAATCCGTGCATCCCTGGTGTACATGAAAGAAAAATATTTGCATGTTCTATAATCATTATGAAATTACGGCTAAAAAGTTAGATATTAATGTTTGTACAAGTTCCAATTTTTATAATTAAATCTCAGTTTTGTATTGACTAATAGTTGCTCTTGTTGACATTTAAAAAAAGCTCCAACTGTACGACAGAATTAATTTGAATTTAATCGTGCAAGAACATGGGAATTCTGCTGTATGATTCGTGCAAGTCCAGACGCGTGTCTCTAGTAGATAATGCTTGGGAGAACCGAAGAAGTTTTTCTCTCTTGCCAGCCGGCCTTGCACGTAAATACGATTTCGGTCCGGCCAAGATCGTGCTGGAAATCTTTGATTTTCATTGCATTTCATTTCAAAGGAAAATAGCGTTTTAAGATTGATTTTTTTTTCTTCAAATTGGGGCGTTTCATATATTTTCTTGTTTAGATAATTTCAAAGTTCTTTTGTAAATTTAACACATCGCTTGTAGTATACTATGAATTATGATAATCAGTGCTTGTCGTTTAGGAGGTTTTATTTTTTATATAAAACAAATGCTAGTTAGTTTCAAACCACCTTTTAAAAAAAAGGACTTTTTGGATTAATGTCATAAGTAGTATAAACTGACTCTTTTGGCCAGACAATTTATCCGCCATGGCGTCTACCCTTTGAAAAATTGCTTTCCCTCAAATATATTTTTTTTTCAACCACAGCACAGACAGTAATGATAAAAATGTGTGTGTGCAATGTGTTATCTAAAAATTATATCCTGTTATTATGATGCATTATGTGACAACTCAAATAATTTTGTGTTCATCTCCTGAATAGCCATAATAATCGTAAATGAAAATTTTTTTAAACTGCACCGCATAAGACGTATGTGTGTAACAAAGCTCTATTTACAGATAGGATGTTCCCTGCGCAAACTTTCCACCTTAGGCAATTTTCGCTGCGTAGAAGATACGCAAGTAGGAAAGCTCAATTTACAGTCAGTATTATTTTGATGAAAATGCATAGTGAGAATAACGATAAAAAAGTAAATTATTAGTACAAAAAAAAAAGAAATATAAATAAAAATAATACTAGTATTGTACCACGAAGCTCAGTAAATACTAGGTACTCGGCAAACACCGAGTAGTTGTAAAAATTGAATAGTGTTTAAGGCAAAAAAAAGAAGTTTAATAAAAAAAAGTGCAAAAAGAGTGTTTATATATATATTTCAATCAATCGATCTACAAGTTTTGGATTTGTTCTATTATTTTGAGTAAAACTTATAGGGTCACCCGGGGCAATTCCTGGTCAGCAAGTTTCTGGGGTAATTCCTGGTCTATTCCCTTTTTATGTCTTAATAATCCTTCAGCAAAATGAAAAAAATCACAGAGGTACTCTGAACTATCTTCATTGCAATTCATTACTTAATTATGAGTTGACTGTGTATTTAGTTTGAAAAAAAAATTATTTTTAAAATCGCTTGTTAAATTTCGTAAAACAAGATTAGCCTTAGTTTTGATACATTTATACAAAGATCGTGATCAAGCTAAAACTTTTGAATATTTTTCTTTTTTCTCTTTTTGGTTGAATTAGGTACCATGTCAGTTACTGAAAAATAGTTTTGGATTTACCATTATTGTTTTGAATAATTTGCAGGAAGGCTCCAAATAATGCCCCTGGTTACTGGGGTAATTCTTGGTCAGTGGGGTAATTCCTGGTCGGTCCTTTTTTTAACATGAATTTTAACATTTCGCCAATTATTGACATATGTCATTGATTTAAACTATATGTAACTCTGTGAGCCTTAACTGCAAAGTTAACTGTAACCGCAATGTAACATTCTTATCTGTTAATGATAAGTATACAATATACTGAATTTTTCTTTGTTAAATTTCATCCAATTATTTTATAAATTTTAATAATTATTCTTAATTATACTAAAAAAATGCTTAACTGTAACTGCATTGTACTATTCATTTAACTGTTCACCTTAACCTGTTCATAACAGACAAAAGCATGTGCTCAGTGTGTATGGTGCATGTGCACCATATTTTTTATGGACCTATTTATTTGGTAGGTGAAGATTCATCCACAACAGATATAAAAGCTGTAGCTATTACATACAAAGTGTACAAAAAGTATTTTGGCTAAGTTTTATTAAACAAATATATTATGTTGAAAAATTGCATTCTTCCTTAAAAAAACTAAATACAGTGTTTAATTAGCTATATATAAAATAAATTCTTTATCTAATTAGTTTAATAACTTGTATTAATAATGTGCTTACAAAATGTATGTATTTGCATCAATCATGTGAGTGACCAATAATTGCCCCGTAAGTGGCCAGGAATTACCCCATCTCTGGGGTAATTCCTGGTCACTAATTAACGACAATTATTCAAGTTCATTATGTATTGTTGATAGCATGAATATTTTATTCGATGGACATCCCAATGTGCTTCCTCCATACCAAAATTTGTGACTCTAACTTAGATAGATTTTGTGATAATTGGATGTTAATGCTTTTTGACCAGGAATTACCCCAGGTGACCCTAGTGCCCGTTTCTAAATTATATACAGTTTTATGAAGCGTAAACGCAGTCGCTGCGTTTTTTGATCAAGTGATCAAATAAATTTCAGTCAGCGAGGCATTACGCAAATTCCTCACTTCTTTCCCTCACTCTATAAAAGTGTTTCGTTTAATTTGGTCAAAGTTTGACATGGGAACCCAATGTATAAGACAAGTTTTAATCAACTATTGTATTTGTATTCTTGTAAAATGTGTTTTCTAACTAGCGATTTTCTTTTTTGTTATTTGTTAAACCTCGCTAATTCGAACACCCTTAGATGAATTATTGTTAAAACGAACAAGACGAACTGATAAGACGAACTGATCTTTAAATTGAGCTCTTTCACATGCATGCACTCCACGTAGGGAACTTAATTTTTATTAGTTTTTTATTTATTTATTTTATCATTATTACTATGCATAAGACAAGTTTTTATCAAAATGATCGTCACTGTAAATTAAGTTTTTCTGCTTGCGAACCTTCTGCGCAGAGAAAATTTCCAAAAGAATTGGCTATGTGTTGTAAGTTTGCACTAGGAGCATCCTATCTGTAAATAGAGCTTTTTTACACACATACTTTCGTTTCGGCAAAAACAAAAATTAGTAATGGGTAACTACGATTTATCTGATTTTACTTCGTTCCCATAAATATTAAGTTCGATCTTCAAGCTGAATATCAGCTAACTAAATAACATTTAGTAGTATTGAGCAATAGAAACTTACATTTAATTGTTTTACATTGTTTAAAATTTGGAAAACGGTTTCACAGGACTGCCCCATATGTTTCTCAGATCTCGCCTTAAAAATAGCCTCCTACTGGTTCAAAAAATGTCAGTGAAGACTGGGATATGGGCTTTTTTTTTTCTTTCCCTTTGTTTTGACGGGCGTGTTAAATAACCAATATACGATTATTACTAGAAAATATAAGTCAAAAAAAAGAAAGAAAAGAGAGAGAACATGTAGACACAGCTGTTGAACTATTTGTAGGAAATTTGAAACAGAAAACTTATTATTTTTTTCGTAAACAATTTTCCCCCACTCTTTTCTGCTTCGATTACAGCCCTAACTATGTACAAGCAATCTTTTTTTGAATCTTTAAACGTAATTAGAATTTTTGTGTATTCTAACATTAAAGTGCGAATGAATATTATATCAACTTAGTTTTTTGTGTACTCAGTACGTTTGTTGATAACGATTCGCTTCAAATTTCTAATCGCCTTCTTACACAGCCCCATACAAATAAAAATGAGTCGGATTAAAATTGTTTTTTGAATTTTAAATTCGATAGGGGGGGGGGGGCTCGACAGGACAACGAGCAATCCATCGTTTGCCCAATCGGCCTCCAGTCTCATTATTTGTTTCTATTTTTCAAATTTCTAGTTAAAATCGAAGAAAATTTCTCAAGTTGATGTGCTGCTAATTTCGATGGTCGTAAAATACGTACGTTATGAAGAAATTGGGTTTAAAAAGTAACTTTCTTGGTTGTCATGCAAAGATAGATTACAATATAGCGTTATCAGACTTCAGTGTCGAAAAATTACTAATAAGAGCCCCCAACCCTCCCCATTTCTACAATATCTCCTAATATAGCCTTTTTTTTTTTGGAGAAAGCGTCCAAACCTTTCTTTTTTTCTTTTCTTGAGATCACTCAAATACTAAGTACAGAGATTTTAAAATTTCAATTTCTAAAACTTACCACCCTACCCTACCCTAGCGTCGCCAAACATTACACAAAATTGCGATTCTTTTGGTGCTTTCAATATTTCCCCTTGTGTAATTAGAAAATTTACAATGGAAGGTCCCTCGAATAGTCATTAAGAAGTCTTAAGTACAAAAGGTCCTCCTTCCAATCAGTTACAAAGAATCCTTGAAACTTTTCACCTCCAATTTTCAAAAATGCACCAGAATCCCTCTGCAGCCTTGCTGTAAACTTTTCCCCTGGAACGAAATTTCTGTTGGAGACACTGCCTAAACCACCAATCGGCGAACGACCGGCCGATCTTGAGTCCAAATTGAGTCAATCGCGGCAGTATCTTGATTGAACCTTGCTTTCTGTCAGAGTAGCATTAATGAACATTAATTACTGAAACAAAATTAGGTTTAATGTCTTTATCAAAAATTACTTGAATATTTTTCTAAGCTTTTTATAGTCACTCATATCAAATTTAAAACAAGTAATATACTTTCGTCTGGAAATATTTGATGTGGGTGAATCTAACATTAATGAAACACAATTTTAAATAATTACCTAACAAGTATCAGTCTTTTTTTGGATCTAAGTTCACCTACAATTTGAAGTCAGCATAGTCTCAACTGTGTTTGCATCCCCCCCCCCCCAAGTCGATCTTGCTTTCACACAAAATTTGGAAAGTAGACCTTCAGTCGATGTAGGTTGCCGATGCGCTGCACTAGAATTGCTTAGACAGTATTGTATTTTTTTTTTCTCTACACTACGAAGTTACTGTCTCTCTATATCGATTTTTATTTAAATTTCTCTAATTTTCGCTGATTTTTAACTTTTCAGATTTCTTTCGCAAGTTTGTTTCAAAATTTCATGATAATAGGCGTTCTAGAGAAGATAAACGTGAAACAAAACATGTTTCTAGAGCACTAGGGATTACAATTATTTTCTAGGGATTCCAATTGTTTTAAAATGAAAGCTTTCGTGATTGGGCATGGACATTGAATATTTATTCGAAATCAACAAGGAGGATATATATATGGTAGGGAGGGGAATCATATCCCCCTCCCTACCCCAATAGAACGTGAAGAAATGCTTGCTTACTGATTCATAAGGTGGACAGACGGAGTCCAAATTCAGACGAAATTTCCAAAGACGAAAATAAATTATTAGTCTAACTCTATGGCAATTAAGTAAAAGGTTCATTTTCAGTCCCGTTTGGAATTTATGTCCTATTCCTTCCTTGGGCGAATTAAATGTCTGTTAGGAAGCCCTGCCTTTTTTTTTTTTTTTTCAGCCAGGTTTTAAGACTTTTTTTTAATGCAAATGAAATTTGGTTTTTCAAACATTTTATTAATAAAAAATTGTTCGTGTTAGATGCCATCATTTATTATTTGTACAAGATGCGAAACTATTGTTTGTTTTAAATGATTTTTCACTTTATCGTTCGGTATCTGTAAAAATTGAAAATAAATCTGTCCACAAGGTAATTCTCGCATTAAAACGTGTTTGTAATTATTTAACAAATACAGCTGAAAACAATTCTTAAGGTTCGTATTGGTGAGCAGTTCTTTAAACATCATTACGATGCAATACACAGCCAGCTCGTTTATTCCACCCATGGACTGCAGTTTCGTGCTGATTATGCACTCATCAGCATGGTACAGGAATTAAACGAGCTGGAGGCAAAAATCCTCTTATAGAGCAAAGAGAGCCAACAAAAACTGGTAGCTAATATGAAAATTTGATGTTTTAACATATTCTCAAACAGTTGAACTACGATTTTTGACCCGAAAGGTAGGACCAAGTTATTAACAGAAACATAAACCTTGACTGTAGGATCAAAAACCCGAGCTCTGGATATTGGGCAAACTCACTACGTTGCTAAAACGTTGAAGGTACCAGCAAAAAGTCTCATGTAAACTGCGTTGAAAAAAGTTTAAAGCTTTTTTTTACTTGATGAAATTGGCTGACTAGTGTGCTTTTTCTGAAAATCTACGACACCTTAGAGATGCTATAATCACACGAAGTCCCATCACGAAGTCTTATAAATAGATCCTTACATAATATAACATTTTTGCTTCAGTCGTCGTTCTGGAATACTCTACTTTAGCTGTATTACATAACTTGAAGGATGTAGTTACGGGCGCAAAATCTTAATGGATCGCACTTAGATGGCTCTGTAACCTTTAGCTTTCATTAAAATAATAACAAAAAAAAAAAACCAACTTGATAAGTTGGCATGTTCGTATCAGCAATAAACATTTTGTGAAAATGTTAAGCTGTAAATATGTGCCTTACATATGTTGTCCTTAATTGGAAATAGGCAATTTGATTTAAAATTCAATTCTGTTTAAATATTTGAAAACGTTGATTTTTATTTATTCATTTTTTATTGCGAAAGAGTTTGTCTTTTTTACTTCATAGCATTAATTGGTATTTGGAAATCGAGGAAATTATTATTTTTTCAATGAGAAATTTTTGCACAACATTTTATTGTTCCTGACGTGTGTCGCAATGAACAATATATAGTAATTTTCTGATTCATTTCCGCATTAATAATCGATTTCTTCGTCATTCAATTTTAATGGCTACAATCTTTTTATTTTATGCAGTAGTAGGTTTTTCTAGAAATATATCCCGTTTTTTCTCAGCATCGTAGATTAAACTACTTACTTTACTATGAACTTGTTTCGACTGTGAAAGTTTTTTGGCATTATTTCTTCATGATATCAAATATTTTGAAACGTTCTTTTTATCGTAAAAATTGTATTGAATTTCCCTTTTAACCCATTAGTGCCTGACATTTTTTTTTTTTTTCAAAGATATTTTGCGTACTGGTTACAAATAGTGTTTAATGGACATTAAAAATAATTAAACAAATATCATTTGAAAAATAATTTTTTTATTAAGAAAAGAAAAATCGTTTTTAAAAAGGGAAGCTACTCACCAGAGGGTGCATACTTGTTTTACTAAAAAATTTTCCTGCCTACGATATAATATCTGAAAAGACATTTTATAAGAAGAAATAAAAGCGGCAATTAACATAAGCTGGGAAGCTGGGAATAATTTTAAGAACTTAGCTTTTTGCTCTTCAGATTGAACGATTCTTGATAAAGATCATAATAAAACGGCTACATAACACATTTTACAATGGTTACGTGCTGCAATCTATTAATAATGAATTGAAACAATACTAAAGTAATAATTTATCACTATTATTTGGTTGAAATGTTCATTTTTGGAAGATGCAGACACTTTTTGGACCATCCCTAAAAAGGGACACTAGGCAGGGTTAAGGAATATTTTAAATTTGTACTAATGCTTTTAGTAATGTTTTAATAAAGTGATATACTGTAAAAAAAATAAATGTTAAAAATATTTATTGAAAAAAAAAGAGCATTTACACCTACTGATAATATCAAAGCTAGCACTTCAAGATTTGTGAACTTCAAAAAATATTGTTTTGTTTGTTGAGTAAAAATTTATTACAGCAGTTTTTTTTTTTTTTTTAATTAGTGTAATGTTTGAAATTGATACCTTCAATTAAAAATTGAACAATCAAAAGTGTAAACTGTATACTCTAAAGCAGAGATCTCCAAGCTATGGCCCGTGGGCTAAAAGTGGCCCGAGAGCATTTAAAATCTAGCCCGTAGCTGCGGACCAGTTCTTTAGATGCTTTATGCAGCCAAGTCATAATTACTAGATTAGTTTAACTCTGAGAATATCTTATGTATTAATATTTTGCGAGATTATAATTTTACACATTGGGATAAATGCAGTATCAGCCGTTAAAATATTCAATGACATCAAGTGGCCCGCCTTCTGTATTCTATCTTAATCAAACATTTAAATTTTCTTTATAATTTTTTGTGATTTGTTTCATTAAAAAATTAATAAACCCTAATTAAAAAAAAAAGGAAAAAAGCAGATAGGTTTTGGAATTGGAGAGAAAATATCTTGGGGAAATTTCTAAGTCGATAAGAAGAGATATATAATAAGGTTATACAAAATGCTTCTAACAGGTAATGAATGGAATCTTTTCACGAACAATAACTAATGATGATTAAGTTAGAACACATCTTAATGTTAATCGAGTTGGTAGCTACCAAAATAAACTAATTTTGACTCAATTTTTAAGTAAGTTTAACTGTATTAGTTTTTCAACCAAGTAATTAATAAATGCTTTTTCTAATGATTTTGAAGATTTGAAATTAAATTTGAATCTTGTTTCCAAATTATAGAAATGCCACAAAGCATAATTTAAAATATAGTCATAATATTTTTCAACTTTCTGACACAAAAAATATACTTGTGTATGATGAGCTAGCTGAAAGGGGGGGGAGGGAGGCATTGACCCACTAGTCTCAAAGAATTTTCAAAAATGGCCCGTTTATCAAAAAGTTTGAAGACCCCTGCTCTTTCGAAAGAAAAGGTAAACATGTCTTCCTGAAATTAGATTGTATTGAAAATGTTTTCATTATTTGAAAAAGAAATGCTAACATTTTAAGTCAAAATGAGTAGTAGTAAACAAATAAAGCACAATTAAAGGTTGGTAAGCTTTAATTATAATTCTTGATTAAAAGTATAAAAGTAAGGCAAAAGAAATAAAACGCAATTTTGTTGCTTACAGAAACCAGCAGAAACCTTAGTTTTGTAAGCTAAATGAAGTTTTCACTTCCTGGTGTAAAAAGCGAAATAATATATTTTTCCAAATTTAACACTTCAGATAGAACGTTGCAATTGCGTTTATTATACGATATTTTAATAATTTCGTGAGCAATTTCTTAAAAACAGAAAATAAAAGCAGACGATTGTTAACTAACAGTTAAAACATTTCAATTTAATTCATCTCTACTAATAACAAAGAAGAAAGTTTAGATGTCTGTTATATGCGCGTTGAACCAAGACAGTTTTGTCGATTTGGCACAAAATAGGTTTGTACCAAGGAGGGGGCACCTCGAAGCGCTTTTTTTTTTTTTTTGAAAATTCAATTTTGTTCTTCTATTCAAGTTTTAAGCTCATTTTTTTTACATAAATTTGACAAAATGGAGAAAGAAATGTTTCATATACATTTTCAAGTCTGCCATACGAAAGCTTGGAATTTTCTGCATAATATGAAGTTTGTTTGAAGTTTCTGCAATTATTAGGAGAACTGGAATGATTGTTTTTAAAAACCTGGAAATTTAAGGCTTACCTTGAGCCAGCCAAACAATTCTAAACGATTAAGCATGAGAATAAAATCAAAAGTTATGGCGGAATTGAATTTGTTTTCTCAACGGAAATTAACTTTTCGTTTTGTTACCACGATTACATCTTTTAGCTCCCCCCCCCTCCCCTAGATAAGATATACTCTATTTTGTAGCGATTCAAGCTCGAAGCTCTTTCGGCTAATTTTTTTAAGTCGTCTGTGCTTTTATTTTCTCAGTTTTAAAGAATAATGTTCAATAATTCATTAACATTTTGTTTAATTAATGCTATTACAAAGTTATTTCTGAAATATTTTGTTTCAGAAAAAAAGTATTTATATTGCTTTTTAAGGAGAAAAAGACCTTCCTCTTTTAAATTTTAGTAAGACTTCTGTTAATTTCAGTATACAACAAAATTTATAGTCTGTTATTTCTTTGCTTTACTTCTATGCTTTTAATGAAATTATTACTAAATTATAACTGAAATTGAAAATTCTTCAATTGTGCGATATCTGTTTTTTGCTACTGATTTTAATTTACAGCGTTAACGCTTCCTTTAAAATAATGAAAATATTTGACTTTTGGTTCTGAGAAAAATGCTTAATTTGAACTTGGTTTATAGTTTATGCAATTTCCGATTTCATGCTGGATTCGTTATTAATTGAATGCACTTACAAATATTATATTTCCTTAGTATCAAACTGTTCTTACAAATTTAATTCAATAAACAAAGCAAAGGTTTTTTAATTTAAAATATTAAAAAGTTAAAGAACCTTGCAGTGGTAGTGAAATCACGTAAGTAATAGGACGAAATTAACGTTAAAACATTAAGTCTTTGACGACAACTTAGAATCTAGTCATGTATCGCCAGATTTGCAGCAGACATTGAAGTGCTAGATTCAGTGACAAATGTGCATGAATGCAGTCATTTTTGTTTGCACTTGGACGAGTCCAAATCAAAAAAAAAAAAAAATCTGTATGAACATTCGAGTCGTTGAACCTTTCATTCTCAGCGGAATTGGTGCTTCTGTTCTGTACGTTTACTTTAATGTCTGAACAATTTAAAGGGATTTCGCATGAGCATTAAATTTCCTCATCCTTTAAGATTTTCGACTTTGTTATAGAGGAATTCTAAAGTTTGAAGCAAATCACTGAATGTCACTTATGCTGTTTCTCCATGTTTTAAAATAATTTATTCATCCGATATGCAGATATCAAGCTTTATTCGGAGGATGTCTCCGTTTTCGATTGCAGGTTTTATCTCGGCCACGAGGAAAGAAAAGTCTTATTTCATCATTTGTTTGCAATTTATGCACCGAAGTACCTTATTTGCTGTTTGATGTATGTGAATCCCTCTCTAATCGAACGCCTATGGCACTATGGATCTAATTTTCGCTACCTCAGTTCCACAAGGCCACCTTCAAACGTCGATTGACCCGTCTTCAAATTATCGAGTAAAACGTTAAAACGGCGTTTTTCATGCCACGGCTGCATTTTCGACCCAGCAGGCAGGCGCTTACGGGCGCTCGTCACTGGTTGAATATGAACTACGTAATTTCGTTTAATGTATCATTCGCCGAAGAATAGTTATCTGACAGTTTGTGTAAGTCGATTAAAAATCCATCATAAATAATTTATTGAGATTTTTCGCCACGGCCTCGCTCTTTGATCCCAGTATTTGCCCATAATTTTGCAGCCCATGCTATGTTTATTGATGAATGTCTCAAGGACCAAATCTTTTAAATCAATTGCGGCATACTATGGTAAAAAGGCAGAAAATTCTGTTTGAAATATCTTTGTCATTGCCTATTATATTATGTTGATCTTATGACGATTGTTAGTACAGTTATATGAACATAATTTCGCGTCTTTGAATGAGTTCAACGTCCCGTAAAGTCTTCCATTTCTTTGCATTTTTGATACGTATCCGTAAAGATCCCTATTTCATCTAAATGGTTTTTTGTTTCTTTTTTTTTTCTTAGCTCATTAAGTACGTAGATGAAAGTGTTGGATTCTTGAAAAAAATAAATTTGACGGATTAACACTTTTTCAGGGGTGCTGAATCTGTGTTGACAAGTTTAGGAAAATGTCTCTATGCGTGTCTGTGTGAGTGTGACCGATTTTTTGCAACTGATCTTGCGCAACAACTACGAAATATATCCAAAAGTACTGAGGAATTTACGAAAATAACCTAACTCACCAAGATTCGGAATTATGTTAACCAGGTGCGAGTACAAAGGCAATATTTTTTTTAATGGAGACAAAACAAGAAAGCGTTTTTTTTTTCTACGTATTTGTTATGTCTTGGTAATGCTCTGGTCCGTCATCACTGCTGTAAGGATATTGTCATTTTAAGTGGATGCATAAGCAGTGTCATTAATCTACCCCTAAAGCACTGAAAGAACAGATGAACATCACACATATTGTAACGAAATAAATAAAAAAAAC
The DNA here is from genome assembly GCA_038373865.1 of Uloborus plumipes. Classification (NCBI taxonomy): domain Eukaryota; kingdom Metazoa; phylum Arthropoda; class Arachnida; order Araneae; family Uloboridae; genus Uloborus; species Uloborus plumipes. Next base: position 225,154 of record JAXGGA010000223.1, read on the forward strand.
GCTTTTATTTTATTGCCATGTAAAAATGCTGCCCTCTTATGGGGCCTCGTCCTGGGTGAGATAATTCCATATCTTGATGAGTTAGTGGTTATTTTCATGTATTCCTCCCCCTTTGGATATACAATGAACTCTCACTTATACACCGCCTCATTTATGCGTCTTTTTCACTTATACGACGATTTTGAATGGTCCCAGCACATTCCATAGGAAAATAATGATAGTATCATTCGTTTATGCGTTGCTGGAAAGATAAATATTTCACTTATGCGCCGAATTTTCCGTAAAATGTCAAATATAATTTATTTTCTTTAAAAAATAAGCATTTTTCGTCACTTCTCTCTTTAAGCTTTCACCTTTTTTTGCTCACGGAAGGCATTTTTTCCGCATGAACTAGAATTTGGAGAGGGACAATTATCCATTATGGATCGTTTTAAAGGAAACATTTTGTAATTAGGTATGCTACAATTTTTGTTCTCTCATTATCATTGCAGTTACGTTATAGTAATTTCCTAACTGTAGTAATATGTCCCTTTTCTATAGAAACATTCTTATTCATTCTCTCATTAGAGCCTATGTTGGGTTTTAGTCCTTTAATAGGCTTGTTCACTTATACGTCTCTCTCACTTATGCGCCTTTTTCTGTTGGTCCCTTGAGCCGGCGCATAAGTGAGAGTTCACTGTATAGCACTTTGAAAACAAACTATCATTTGTAATAACCCTGTACTAGTTTAAGTGACTTTTTCTCGAATTACAATACGAGCAAAAAAATGAGACCTGATGCTTATTGGTTAGTTTTTGGTTTCTAAATAAAAACGCATATCCAAAGTTTTGAGAATTTTTTCTTTTAAATTGTGAAATTTTAATGCAGTGTTACTATTGATTATATCGTTTCTACGCCACCAGGGACTAGTTACGTAAATTAATGAGTTTTGTGACAAGAAAGAACTCAAAATTTAGATTCAAAATCAATAGTTCGCTCGAAATACTGGTAAAATGAACTGTATCACTTTCGTTGCCGGGGTGCGATATATACTTATATGTGAATTGATGCTGATCAGTTTTTGGTGCCTATTTCTCAGGAGGGATGTACACATTTGCTTGGAAGACCATGTGATACGTAATTAGTTCTGTGTAAGTTTTTTCCTTTGCCAATAATAGTTCTCTAACTTAGTTTTATTTCAAAGCTATTTTCCTGTAAAGACATATTATAGTTATAAAGGAAAAGGAAATATTCGCTCTAATTCAACTTGTTTAATGTAATTAAGATTTATTCTTTTATTAAACAGCCAATGTTTTCTAAACTGTTTGGGGAATATAGTTTCATCCTCTACTCTGTTTTGGATTTTATTCCTTCTTTATGTTTTAGGTTTCATTGGTTTTAATTTTTCAGCACATTTGTTTCCATCTTATCTAAAACACTTGCCAGTAAAGTGAAACATCAGGGAAAAAGTGCTTCGTAAGAAATATTTTTTTTCTAATTAACTTTATGAATGCTCTGGCATTATGTTTGTTGTCTTTGAAGAGAGAATTTTTTTTAAAATGATATCATGTATATTGAAACGTGTCAAACATTATTGGGTAAACATTTTATTATTACTTGGAATAATACCACTCTAGTTAACGAGTTAATGCTAGGCTTAGTTTTAAATACAAACTGTGTTTTTAAAATTGAACGTTATTTGCTCAAGCTGAAGTTTGTACTACATTCATTGTGTCTACATTATCGTTGTTTATGTCAATTAGTTTAAAAAGCAGATATCTTGAGGAAGAAAAGTTATTAATTGAGGGATGTGGCAGCTTTTTAATTTTTTTTTAAATTTGCACTTTTACCTTAAAGTGGGTCACATTTTCTTTTTATCATTTTGAAAGATCGCAGTAGTAAAGCATCTCGCCTAATTATTACTGCATCCACGGGCTATGTACGTGACATTTGTTATAAAAAGTTAATTGATTAGTTACCTAGCTTTTAACTACCGTATATTAAGATTTTGTCTGAAAAAGTGTATAAACTCGCTTGCTTTACCAAATCACAATTGATGGTTTTTGATATAGGTAGTTTGAAATCTCAACCCTTATTTTTTAAACACAAAATTGCTTCAAAACTTTTTTAAAAATATATGCACTTACTTACTTAAATGAAGTCAGAAATTACGTTTTTATCGAGAAATCAAACAAGGTTCAAGACAAATTTTCATTCGCATTCTTCGCATGTACTCCCGAGTTTCTTAACCTTCTTTTTTCGTTTCAGAATTTTTTTAAAGCAACAAGCGCTCTGGCTGCGAGAATCATTTATTCAAATATTGAGTATGTGAACAAAGAATTGTGTTGGAGGACCAAACTTAATTATGTTTTATACCTACAAAATGTCTTTTGAAGTTACGGGATTTTGTAAATACGACGGTAAAATGTTCATTTTAACGAAGTTACTCGGTTTTCGTTAATATCGAGCATTTATTGTACGGGTTACCTAGCTACTTAACTGTTCCGATGCTGCCACAACATAGTCTAATTGCATAAATGTCATGGAGAAATGTTTCAACGTTATACACTACGCACATTTAGTCTCTGTCTAGACATTGGAGCTGGACATAGTAGCCGAAAGGCGAAATGACCGGGAATTTCGGACTCGGCCCGTAGACTAATCAATAACAGGTTAGCAGTCTGATATATTATTTCCGCCATTTGATTCTGGAGCCAAGCCAAAGGATAAATCTGTTTCATGATGGGGGCTATCATGGGTTAAGCAATTTTTGTTTTTCGAGATTAGAGAAGAAGCTTTCATCTTATGTTGTGTGATCTTTTCAAAATGAAATAAAACTCTTCCACTGGGGGAGGAGGGGGGGGGGGCTTGTGGGTTTGTGTGCTCCAACCTGATACTGTTAGTTAATTGATATTGTTTGATTCCACCGTAGGTCAAACCTTTTTTTTTCTTTTGTTTAGTTATGAAGATCATGGTTTTTCATACGTTGCAATAGTAACTCAACGCAAAGTTAAAACAACACTTCTCAATTCCCTTCTTGTAAGTGAATAATCTGGCTTTTAATTTTCTACTTGGTAGTGTGGAAAGTGATTTTTTCTGAGGGGGCACTTTTGAAAATGTAACGCAGAAATACGAATAAATATTGATAAATGTATGAGTTTTATTCTTTTTTAAAACTTGTAATTATGTGGTTGTTAAACTGCGTTGCTATATATTCTTGAGATATTTATTTCATTCTCTTCAATTGTCTGCAGTTTAGGAAAAAATTTCAGAACTCGATGGAGTGTAATAGATTGATGTAATTACAAAGAATTTAAGTTTCTGTAAGGAATTTTCGTCTCAATATGTTACAAATGATCATTGTAACCACTATCGCACTCAAAATCAATCAACTGAAGAGGGGACTGGGGTCATAATATTTTCATATCATACATCCATATACATGTGTTAAAACTGGTTTGTGGGAGGTTTGACTCCAAATTCCCTTGAATTGCTGCGTCCCTTTCTGCACTTCCCCTTGCTGCGTCCCAAGTTATAACAAGAGTTACGTAATCTTAAACTTGTTTGCGATAGATCGGTATACATACTTGAGTTTATTTCAAAGCAGCCCCCTGACCTGACTATTATTTTGGATTTCTGGATGAATTTATTATTTCATCAATTTGTTTTCCTACACTCACATCTATTTTACCTTGATTCTTTGAATTTTTTTCATTAGTAGTTAGAATTTTCCATTAGTCGTCAGGATTTTGCATTAAGCAGTGCCCCTCCTCACATTACAATTTTATCCTCAGGAGTTAGGAGCTTCTTTAGCCATTGAGATTGTCTATTCGCAGTAGGATTTATCACTCAATTAGTAGGCTTTCTCTTTTAGTATTGCTACCACCCTCACGCAGTTACTTAAAGTTTTCTTTTTAACGATAAGTTTTACTTCATTGAGATTTTCCTGTTTAATAAGATGTTTTCCTTGCTCATTAGGATTTGACCTTCTGTCATTAGTTGGTTCGTTTTTCATATGTACTGGGTCATTCAAAAAAACTGTCGGGGTACCTTGCGACCAACCTGTGCTCTGAAGAGAGAGAGAGAGAGAACTGAGCTAGAGCTTCTGCTGAAGAGGATCAGCTGTTCTGTTTTCTAGTAGCGAAGAAAATTACTTCATCATTTGCGCTGCTAAGCATGACTCGTTGACAATTTCTATCCTCGAGTCATTGAGTCATTACCTTATGAAAGTCATATGTCAGTTCAACCGAAATGTGCGTAGAATTACCATAGGATTGAGTTGGTGTACTTCTTTCGTTAATGTGGCTCACATATCTTCAGCAAATAGACCTATTTTCATTCTCTTGATTGAACTTGCTTAGTATTTAATAAAGGGTTGCATTATTTGCACATTATTTTGCTCCACTATTTGTTCATGCTATATTATTAGGTGCCACCTCCCCCCCTCTTCAAGAACAACAGCACATCCCCCCTCTAATACGACAAAGCATTTCCGCCTAAGAACGAGAACTCCGCAAAATGATATTTAAATAAAAAACCTCTACCCCCCCCCCCCCACCTCCCTCCTTCATTCGCATTCCTGGTACATTTTCAAAGAAGAATCCAACATATGTGCTAATTTTATCTGCATTGATAGAATATTTGAACCGCCGTTAGTGCTTATGAGCCGCGAAGTTTTAAGAAAGAACTGTCATTTTAATTCACTTAAAATATATTTTGTAGCTTTTCATAAAAGTTAAGCAAAAGCTCTTTAACTTCACATTGCTTTGGTTCTTCATTTTGATTGAAATATGATTTTTTTTTTTTAACCTAGCTGTCTGTTCATTTGATCCCTGGTTTTCCATTCTATTAGTGACCATTTTGATCCATTTTGATTTGACCATTTTGAAGTAGTCTTCCTTTTTTTTTTTCATTGTTTGTATGAATTCTACCAATTTTCTCCTATCCTCTTCCTGCTTTTTCTTCTAAAATTTCTCAAAGTCTTCTTGCGATATTTCAAAAATTTTTTTTTTTGGATTGCTGCATTGCATTTCGAGTTATACTTATAGTCTTATATGTAATATTTTTTAAGACTGTCAAAATTTCTGGAATCAATTTGTCAATCATTGATTTTATGAGCATATTATACCATGTGGATGTTGAATTTATAATTAGATCTCTGTTAGTCAAGATTTTAATGAGCATTTTGTATGCGTCGGCCATAAACCTATTTAGCAATAGATAGTTTTTAGGCTGTTGCGAAAAGTACTCGTGAGTTCCAAGATAGTTGTTGTTGTCTTCAGGGTCGCTTGATTCTAGCTTACAGAGGAAAGCTGTGTCCGCTGAAGTGAGAATAGCCTCAGGTGTCATGATCTATGTCCCTCTAACGTAACTAGTGATTGATAACGGAGAATTATTTTTCCATCCATTACAACGGAACGTGATGCGAAAAAATGATATGCTGTTCCGGAAATTATCTGAATAATTAGAATCTGATTATTTTTCGCTTACTAGTACGCCTTCTACCTGCAAGTTGTAGTGACTGTTTTTCAGCAGTGCCTTGTTACCTTTCTGGCGCGCCCTGAAATCTTCTCTGAAGCACCCTCCACCTCTCCCCCTCGCCATTTTTAATATTAAAAAGATATTAAGATTGCTTCAACAAACATTTTTTTCCCCCACTGAATCCGCTGTAGATGACGACTCGTTCCTCGAAGCAAGTTTTCTTTCTTCACAACGAAATCTGTGTGAAAATATTTTCTCACCTCATCATGCCAAATTCACCCGTTAATAGTCACACGTACTAGCATTTCTTATTTTTAAGATTTTCGGTATTAGCTTCCAAATAGAATGGGAGAAAAAAGGAATATCCCAAAATATCTGCTCCCTTTTGTAAATAATTTACGGCCCTTTTATACTAGAATCAACAGTATACAGAATTGCTGCAAATAATTCCTTCGTTTTCGGAAAGCTATGCAGGGGTGCCCACAGGGGGGGGGGATTATGGTGCAAGTTGCGCCATCAAAATTATTGGGGGGGGATTTTTTACGATACTAGTGGACGATATCTGGAGGTAAGATCTCATCCCATACTCTGACAGTATAAGGTGACAATAATCCTAGGGGGTCAAAGATTTTTCCCAACGATTGTAACACAACTCTTTTGGTGTTCTTAGCTGCGGACAAAAACTCGACTAGACTTTTAACTTGCATAAAAAGAGAATCTTTTTCGGGATCCCATGCAACACCCAAGACTTTAGTCGCATTTGATCCCAAGTTAACTGTACTGTGGTTTTCTTGAGTGTCCATACCCTTTTCCTTCCAAATTTTCATTAGTTCTTTGTTATTTGAGATCCATTTTCTCAAGGACATTCCTGCCTTTTGCATCAACCCTCTAGCATTTTCTGAGAGTTCCAGAGCTTTTTGCATATCATTTTCTCCAGAAATAAAATCATCAACGTAAAGATATTTATCAAGTTGCTCTACAAGAGACGGATTTTCTTCAAGAGGGGTAAAGATGAAAAGCACAAGAGGGCTGTAAAAAAATTGGGGGGGGGGGGGGATTTGCGCCATTGAGCTTGGGGGGATGGGCACCCCTGAAGCTATGTATTGCAGTATTGCACTTGCAACGACGAGAAATAAATAAAAATAACCACATACTTATCAAGTTTCAAAATTGTACTAACCAGATAGTGACATCAGTGCAGTGATTGTTTTTTTAATGGCTACAAAGCAAGAAAACCTTTTATCTTTCTTTAGTGTGCGTGTTACAGCGTACGTGATGCTTTTATGTTCTTGCAATGCTTTGGGGGGGGGTACATTAATGACCTTGTTTATGTATCCTAAAAGCATTATAAGATCTCAATATCATCCATGCGGCAGTGATGACCATTACGAGCCAGGTGATGCTGGACGCTACCAGGACGTAACACACACACTCAAAAGAAACTGCTTTTCTTGTTTTGTCTACAATAGGAATGCACCAATAAGCAAATTGCCCGATTACCGATTAATCGGCTGTTGATAATCGGCCGATTAATATGCCAAACCGATGAATGATAAAGATTCTCATTTTTAATGCTACCAATTTCACCCTCAACTTATTTCTGGTAGAAAATGTATTTATTTTTTCTTTTCCTAATTTTCCCAAAACAATTTCAAAATTTTAACCAATTTTTATGTTCTTGTTAATAAAATTAACTAATTTTCATATTATTAACACAAAACATTATTAGCAATTATGTTAACTAGACATAATACTTTTTTTTAAAAAAGTAGAACACTCTAATTTAGAGCACTTTTCAGTAAAATTTAATTTTCAATTATTGACAGATATTCAATTTGGAAAAATCTATGGATTATATAAAACCACTGTGCTAATGAGAAAATAATCGACACATGAAAAATGTAGCAGCCTTCTCTATATTTGTATATTACTTCAAAATAGGAAAAATAATTTATTACAAAATTTAAATAAATTGTGAGGATATTTTTCAATATTTCATTCTTTGAATTATTTGTTTTTTTATTCATTTTTTTTTTACTTATTAGATTTTCCTACTATATGTTACACTTATATTAGCAGAAAATATTTGTTTATTGTACATAAATTAATTCGTCGTACTTTGCTGTGCATAGCATGCATGAATAAGTTTTATTTAAAACATTTTTTCCGTCTGTTAATCGGTAAAATTTGACTGATTATAAATAAAATGAACTACTCATGTTTCCGCATTCCAATTTAAAAGTTCAGGAATAAATCCTTATACAGGGTGCCACGCCACAGGGAAACCTGAAAATACAGGGAATTGTAAAATCAACAGAAAAACAGGGAAAATCCAGGGAATTTTAAAAATTTCTTCAAAAATCTGGAAAGTGCAGGGAATTTTACTTTTTTTTCAAAAGTTCAAGTTGCCAAAATGAATTCTAAAATATGTAAACTACCAATGAATAAATTTATGCGCAAATGAATAAAATAATAATAATAAATAAAATAAAATAAATAGTAATTTTACTTCACAGTTTTTTTTTTGCTGAGTTTATTTGTAAGTAAATATTTAATTGTGTATTATAGAAGCAAAAAATATTTATTAATTAGTTTGAAATGCATTTTAAAGCTTATGCTAATTTAATTAGAGAGTATGAGATTAGTCATTAATTTGTTCTATGATTTCAGTTTTAATGAGTTCTGCTTTGCCTCCCTATGTGTTTATTTAGTTAGTTTTTTTCTGTGTCAGGATATTAATGTTCATATGGAATATCAGTGTTCGCTCGTTCATAATGCTGCAAATTCATGCAGGGAAAACACAGGGAATTTTTCCCCCGGAATTGAGTGGCAACCCTGTTATAGTGTCATATGAATATCAGTTGTGAAGCCTATCTTTGAATATTCTATTCCGTTTTACGCACCAGTAGTAACAACTACTTCAGTTCATGAACTATTTGTTTTGTTTTTACTCTGTACACTTTCGTACTACATGTTAGAGTAAAGTTTGCAGAAAATTATTTGTTTTCTCGTCATTAAATTTTTCACCATATTAATTTCTTGGTGAAAGTATACTTTGAAAAATAATATAAAATAAATAATATTTCGGCTGATTAATCGGCACAATTTTGCCGATTATGGCCGATAAATCGGTGCATTCCTAGTCTACAGTTTTAAAAAAAAAACTGCACACGCATTACCACCTGAATTCAAAATCTTGATGAGTTTGTGATTATTTTCATTATGCCTCATCGTTGTAAGTGCAACTCTTGGATATATAGATTTTCGACTACGAATAAATCGTTTGTTACGTGAGTGTTGAACATTCAAGAAAAAGTGTTCATAATTGCTATATTAGAATCCTTTCTCTGAGCTTCGTGCATGGATTGGCTCAGTTGCATGAGTTTACTAATATTGAGACCTGTGTTATGCATTGCATAACCATGTTAATCTGTTGTCTGACGTCGATTTTTCATTGGAATAGTTTTCATTTCCTATTATGGTCATAGTACAATCTCTGTTGAAACACTAAAGTGATTAAGGTCATATCAGCCACGATGTTTTTTTTCGCAATTGTTCGTTCGTGTTTCAAAACTACATTTTTGCAATATCATCGAATCTTCTATAATTTGAATCCTAATTTATGCTCGATTTATCTCGAAATTCTTTTAATAACCTGTTGCCTTGTCTACTTATTATAAAAAGTTGTTTCAACTGGGAGTAAAATGTTGATGAGATACAAAAAAACATCTTATATCAGCAAAATATGAAAAATGCCAGTCCTAGGCGTTAAATTCGATGTCTTAGGACTTTGGATTCCATCAAAACTTTTCTTCCTCTGTCTTATTGCTATCACGACCGACAATTGACTTGAACGAATAACAAGAAACACTTCTTCAGCTTAACCATATTAAAAATGCGTGTGTGCATTATTTCTGCTCACAGGATTTTTAAAATCCTGTATGAGTTTAATTTATCCGAAATGATACCCAAGGTTTTCCTTTTAACACCTAGAAATAATTTCAAGTGCCATTGTGACGCATAGATTTAAATTCCTGTTCCTAACACTGGGAAATAAATTTTGAGGTGTTTTGGTTATTTCTTATTATTTCAAGGTTACAGAGTAATCTGTTTAAATCATCTAAGAGAAACAAGGAAGTGAAGCATTGAAAAATTTGTTGGATGGAGAAAAACACCAGCTTTACCTCTTCGGCATTACCGATAGAACCTCCACCCCTATATGAAAATTTTAGAACTACATTTTCGACGGTCTGCATGAGTAATGCCTATTTTGACGTTGTTTTTTGAAGTTCTATTAAAGCGCCCAAAAGCAAAAATAAAAAGTTGAATATGGCTAGTACAAATGGCTAAAGAAACTCTCATCTGGGGGCCACAGTGTTTTGGGGCCACAGTTGATATTAGTATCCTTGACAGGTTCTGCTGTACAGCATGATTAGGAAAAACATTTCAAGTTTTCTCAACTTTAAATCATCATTTAAATCCCTTTTTGTGTGTTTTTCAGTGACTCAATAAAGGAATTATATCAGTTTTGATTTCCAGAAGAAATGGTTCTCTATTAATTTTTAACCGATTAAAATACCAGGACAATCTCCATATATTATTTCTCTAAGCCGAATCCTATACCCGGTCGAAACTCGCTCATTTCTTTATCGAATTGCAAGAAAATTTATGATTTTGAAGCTTATCCCGCGGGCTATTGACGAAAATTAGACCCACCCTCTAAAAAGTGTCGGTTCGTTTTTTATTCGAACTTCAATTTTTGGGCACAAAATTGACTCTATCTAGCGAAATAATTGTCGTATCGTCTCCATTTTGGTTTCATTCGAAAGATTAAAAAAAATGCGTTCTTTAGAACGTTTCTCCGCTAGCGCCGCGTAACGAGAATCTCGAAAATCCACATTTAAGCGACTTATAAGCGATTGAAGTTTGAAAAAGTTAAATTTTTTGCTCAACGGTTAAAATCGTTTTACCATTGTTGTTCAAATCAATTTTAAATGCGACATTTCAAGCCAAGGCTTAGCTCGGTAAACCTTAATTGTAACTTTTATTGTTTCAAAATACTATGGTAGTTTTGCGATAACGTTAGTATTTAGTTTAGTGGTAGCCTTGGGTATTTGATTTTAATATAGGGTATCACTTTTGTAGTAGTTGTAAAAGTGAACGTGTCTTTGATCTCTTTGAAAAGTTGTCAGAACGACGGCAGTTGATGGCGATGTTGTGCAAACGTACAAGATTTTACAATACAAGATTTTACAAAGATATACATCCAATCGAGGACTGAAATCTTTGAACCTGAATAACTCAATTTTAAGTTTAGAGTTTTTATTTTATTTTATTTTATTTATTTATTTATTTATTTTATTTATTTATTTATTTATTTATTTTTTTTTTTTTGCGGAATTCCGCACGGGTCACCTAGTAAAGATTGATTAGTGATAGCTACTTGGCGAGTAAATAAAAAGTCGATTAATGATATCGGTATCATTCGCCATCCGTCACCATTCAGTCCAACACCTTTTAATTATTAAAAGGATATTTTTTGTTCTTTTAATGAGCAATGAAGTGGGAAAATTATGAACAAAAGTGAATAAATTGTTGGAAAACATGCAATTACTTTTATGTTTTAGTGGCAATTGAATCGATGAGTGCAAAAACGTCAGTCAAGAACTTCAAAATGTTCAGGAGAGATAAGAATCGTCTTGGTTCTAGCATTGTTTCTACGGCCGGCCACCTTGCCTAGTGGTCAGAGCAGTCTTCTACGGCTGGTGTGGCCCCGGGTTCGAGTCCCGGCTTGGGCATGGATGTGCTTTCTCTTTCATGTCTCGTCCTTTCTTTGTGTGAATGTGTTGTTTGAAAGGATGCCTACCCTATAAACGGGTTCCTATGGCATGTCGGACTTCACACCAAATAACGGTAGAGTTGGAAAAGTGAAGCAGCGCACCCTAACTTGCCAGCCTGGCTGGCACACGACAAAAAAAAAAAAAAAAAGTTTCTACGGTCAACATTAAAATAACAAGCCCGGCAACCTTCAAATTAGTAACCTGACTGACGTGATTTTCGATATCAACATGCATCTTGCCTCCCACAGCTCGTTTCCATAATAAAAACAAACTTTCGAATAATTTTGACTGATGTTGTTTTTTCTCTCACTTATTCAATTGAAAAAGCTAGCTTCTTTTTTAACTACTTTTTTTTACTAAGGAAGTAGCGACTAGAGAAAGAGTGGCGACTAATAAATTCGAATCTTCTTGCCACTGGTGAACAAATTTCCCAGTTCAGAACTTAGCAGGACAAGAGTTTGATACCTAGGTAACTGGGGAACAGTTGAACTTGTAACATTTCTCAAAACAAAAAGTTTTTCTGTAAGCTGTGAGTTTTTCGCTTAGACTGGTACATAAGAGAATAAAATAATTTTACTTCCTTGTCCTTCCTCTCTTTAAAGTATGCATTCTCTCCAAAGAGGAGCTTCATCTTTTCTTATCGTAGCGTGAATAAATACTTCCATAATGCTGTTTTCGCCATCACAGTTCTGGAGCTTCCGAACATACCATTAGGTGGGTTACCGGGCAATGTGTGTTGGCCATTTTGCAGGGACTCTCTCTCAAGAATCGATTTGCAGTCGTCGGATAATAACAAATGTCAGAAACGCTCAGTGCTAGACTAACCTTGCTTTTTCTTTTACTTATTTTCTCGGAAAAGTGAATAGAAGAAATCGAGATTGAAACGAAACTAGATCGCTTAGAGATTTTTATTTTTCTGAACCTTTTCTCCGAATATTTGTGCGTCGCCAAATGTAGCAAGAAAGTATTTGATACAAAACATCGTTTTGTAAATTTGATTTAAACAACTGGAAGAAAATCTTTCGCTTGACATTTGTTTGCTTTTTTTTCTTCCGGAACTTGTGTAGCATTCTTTCGAGTTTTTTTCTTCTTAACGTGCTTGATCTGCTTTTTTAGCGTAGTAGATTTAACATTAAAGGGAAAAAAAGGCTTTTTCCCCCCTCCCTTTTCTGTGGGATTATTTTGTAATGTAACATCTTTTATTGTGGAAGTCTATGCAATCTGACCTGAAAAAGCTTGAGTTAGAGAGTGCTTTTGAGAGGAAAAAAAAATGTGTAAAGATAAATTGTTTAGTTACTGCACTGTCCGGGGAAAACGATACAAAAAAAAACGCCTCCATGTGTTTGAATTCCTTTCTTTCTTTTTTTTTTTTTTTTTTTTTGTCATGAACGACAAATGTTTGAATTTCTCTTCTTTTTAACTTCTAAGGCGTTCTTCAACCGTAAAATTTTAATTAAAGTAGAACATGTGACTGCAATTAGATCTACATTAGGGATGTTCCAATGCAAAGTAAATCGGGATTTTCTTACGAAATAAAACCGATGTCTCAAGTTAAACTAAATGTCAATTTTATTTTCTAAAAAAGATAATTTTGGTTATTATACATCGTCAATGGAGAATAAAAATGGAATGTGCTGTTTTGACAAAAATATTTCGTCTTCAATGTATGTGTGACTATAATTCCAATTTTAAGAATTTAAACTAAAACTTGTAAACCTACGAGATACATTTTAGCCCCCCCCCCCCCCAAAGCAAGATGGATCATATTTCTTTTTCCGTATAGGGATTCCCTAGCAAAAAAAAAAAAAAATGGAAAAACCTTCCCTAGTCAATAACTTATATGCCAAAAAAATTGTGGTGGCAATGCATATCTTTAAACTCAACTGTTATTGTCCACCAGCCTTCAGAAGAAAATTACTTTGAATTTACTAGAAATAAAACTCTTTACTCATATTTTTTGTTCGATTGAAACAATAGTGTTTCATTTTTAAAAAAAATATGTTAACATTATAATAATTGGCAATCATGTTTAATCCCATACTCCACGTTCTTAATTGTTACAAAAAGAGGACAAAAAACTTTAATAATGTCTAAATCACGTAACAATATAAATGACATCTTTGATTATTTCTCACCATTAAAATCAATAAATATTGTCTCTTAAATAATTCACAAAAATAAGTTTCTAAAGATGCCCGATTGTTTATATTCACAAAATCCCATGTTCTCGAAACATCGTTTTTTGTCTTCTAGTCGGAAAAACTAAAATTATATTATATTCTATAATGCTTAGGTTAATTGAAACGCCGTTTCCTCGATGACATAATTTTTAATTGCAAGACGTTGTGTTTATGTGCAATGTACAATTATGCTTGAATCTATGAGTCATCTTATGAATTGATGTGTGTTATCTTATGGATTTATTTCCTACTACGTTAGTTTTCATGGATTATTTTTGTATTGCTATCGTATTTTGAGTATTTATCATGATGGCTAACAGTTTTCTCTCAAAACTTTGGAAATAAGGAATCTACAAATTCCTACAACGGCCAATTCGTGTTCTTTCTTCTCCTCTATGTATTTGTGCGTGTGTGTGAAATCTTCCATTTGCTAGATAGAAACTCATTTGTTTTTCTCCGAAATCATGGTTATTTATTTACTTTGTTATCATTATATTATTAACACTTTTTCGGTGCTTCAAACTTTCAAAACTTAAATCCATTTTTGAAGTTCAACAATTATCCCTATTAGGGATGCACCAATAAGCAAATTGGCCGATTACCGATTAACCGTCTTTTGTTAATCGGCCGATTAATCGGCTGAGCCGATTAGTAATAAAGATGATTGTTTTTAATACTACCAATATCACCATCACTATTTTTTTCTTTCTTTTACAATTCCGATTTAGAAAGTAATTTATTTCTGAGAGAAGTTTTTTTTTTTTTTTCATTTTCTTAGTTTTCCCAAAATAACTTAAAATTTTATCCTACTTCTTAGAAACAATTTTCATATTCCTGTCAATAATATTACATTAACACATTGTAATCGTGTTTACTAGGCATGAAAATTCAAAACAAGAAATTAGGTGGGGTGTGAGGGGAGCGCTCTCATTTAGGAGTGCTTTTAATTTAAAGTTTTCAATTATTAGTAGCAATTTAATTCAAGACTTATTCTTTGTGAAAATTAGAGGTTACCTAAAAGCACTACGCTAAGTAGAAGAATATCAGAAGCGTGAAAAAATGTTGAAACATTGTCTATGTGTATATTTATTTAAAAAGGGAAAATTAATTTATTAAAAACTTTATATCAACAGTGAGGATTATTATTACTATTCTAAAAATTCTTCAAAATTTCTTAGTGGAGGTATAATTTAAAAATATTTAAATATTTTTTCACCGATTAATCGGCACGATTATGCCGATTATTAATGATCGTCAAAGTGACCGATTATGACCGATTAATCGGTGCATCCCTAATCCCTATCTTTATACTACCGTGCTAAGAGCAAAAGTGGTATCTGCAGTCAAGCTCGAACTGAGATATTGCTCTTTAAACTTTTGCGCCACCATGTATTTGAGGCAGATGATGATAAGTTTTCTAAAATTTTTTAAAACTATTTCCTGATCTTAAATGACCACAAAACTTCGTATTTAGGTAAAATAAGTCACAAAGAACCACCTGGTGGCATTAACTCAATTTTGTTAAAAAGTGTATATACGACTTTTGCGCTTAGCACGTCAGTATACTTAACCCTACACTGCATGATTTTTTTTTCTTTGAAAGAAATATATATGTTTTTTAGTGTAATAAGAAAACATTGGAAAACATTTTTTAAAAAATAATTTTGAGGATAGATGTTTATATTTGCTCTAACGATACCTAATACTTGCTTTTTATGCTTGAGTTGCGTTATGCATAGTCATAAGGATAAATAGTCCATGTAGCCAATTGGCAACGCTATGCAGTGTAGGGTTAAGTAAACTTCGTGTAGTAACTAACATTTTTGAAGTAGTCAAGTTTGGTTGAATTGATTTGCGAGAAACTACTATCTTACACTCGCTCTGTATTAATAGTTTGCCTTTTGAAAAAGAAAAGAAAAACCTGCTTTGGTTTAGGTGTGGCTTAAGTTACTACTGTTTCAGAGTCCCCTGTTCATGTCTGTCTATAAGCTTTTTCATCGTAAATTTCTCAGCGTATAATTTCTTACATCTTGAGAGAGGCCATCGTTGGGTAACGGATCATAACGCTCGAGTTCGTGTAAACAAAAACGATTGATATATCATGCACTGTTCTCCGCAGTCTAGATAACAAGTTGCTATAACCTCGCTGAATTTATGTCTAAGAAATAAACTCTTCGGTCGATTTTATAAATATCCTGGATTTTCTTTTTGATTCATGAAGATCTGTTCGCGCATCAAGTATTCAACGGGAAACATTACTTTAGAAATCAAAAATAGTTGAGGATACCATTTTGAAATGCTTCATCATTCATGCAACATCTTATTCTTCAACTGTTAATTTTGTTCTTTTTCTTGCAGAAGATGTATCATTCTGTTGCGCGAATCATAAATAAGTTCCGTCAAGAACTAAATAAGCCTACTTTTCCGTTTACCAATACCAACCTTATCGTATCTGGTCAATATTCTCTTTACTGTCTAAGTCTGAAATGTGTATCAAATATATATTTTTAGCATTTAGTTCTGATTTATAAACGAAATATGCCTCTCTCTCTCAGCAGCAGCAACAACAACAAAAAAATTGTTTAAATGGGAATATTCATTCAAAAGTTACTGTAATGTCCCTGGGACAGGTTGTTTGAAAGGTTCAAAAATGAACTAAAAATGTTCAAATCGAAGAATCCAATATTGGAATGACGTCCTCGCCGAGTTCTTTCGAAAAAAAAAAAACTTTCATTCGAATCGGACTGATTTGAATTTCATTCAAAAGTTATTGGGGAGGGACAGACTGATATAGACACACCTTCCTAAATTCTCACCCATCGAAAAACCTGCTTTCCAAATTTTATTTTTTCGATATTTAATTTTTTATGCGCATTGCTATATTTTTAAAAAGCATTAAGCCACTTTTTATGCTTTTTCGTCTTCTTTTTACTTTAAGGGGAAAGTAGGCAAAAAATGGTTACTTCACACGATTCTTCATTGCAGTATGTTTTACGTATTCGTTTGTTTTGATAATACAGTGGAATCTCGACCTTTGTCAAAACAAACTGAAAGAAATTTAAAATTCATTAGTTTTAAGTAACTGATCGCAGTTTATCTCTTCCGAAATACAATAAACAAACGATCGGACAGGAATTGCAAATATAGTTCGTATTAGCAGTGATTGGTTTTAAGCGGGTTAGAATAAGCGATGTTTGACTGTATTTAAACATGAGAGTTTGAACACCAAATATAGTGCAGAACGAACAAAACATATTGTCCGTTTCTTCAACAGTTATGTGTGTGGTAGCGGATCTTTTAAAATAATCTTATGGAAGGTAAAATCTTACCGATTTTCTGCTTCATCCGGACGCTTGCAATCGTATCGCTGTTGTGAAGAGAATATTCGAAAAGAGAAGACATCATTTTTTATAAATAATTGTATTAGAATTAACTATTTACAATTCGACTATTTACACCTCACACTGCAACAAAAGCAATTCAGAATGTTCCATCAAAAATCAACTATGTCTGTTCATTCCATAAATTTTTATTATTTTTACATCATTCTTCACTTCACTTCAATTCATTCAAACAAAGAAAAGGCTAAAATTAATCTGCAGACGATCGGAAGCTCAGTTGCAAGAATATAAGAATAATAGCAAATTCTACGGTTTTGCTCGTTTGTACTGCGGAAGAAGTAGCTTTTACCTCAGCTTGCGTCCGTTCAAATTTATGGAATTCTATTAGCAATTGATATTTTTAATTTTTGTAAAAGCAAGTTTCATGTGATGAATTGAATATTGAGTAAACTTCTGTGTTATTAATAACTTCTTTTTATGTTTCAGGTCATATTCGTATTTTGGCAACTTGGATTACGTTCCGGTCCTTTTTATCAAAAATAAGCAGCTCCTGCCTATTTTTCTGAAGTGAAAATGAGATGTTTTCTGGTTGAAAGTAATTATTCAATTTTCTGTAAGTAGAATCCGGACTCGTTTTTAGAAACTCATGCTCAAGTCTAACGAAATTTCTTTCACATTTGACGAAATGGTTTCGTGAAGAATGATTCGAATAAACTTTCGTTGAATTTACAAAAATTTCGTGAGAATAGGGCATGAGTTTCCGACCAGCGGTGAAGAGAATAGTTATAAATGACGAAATTTGACTTAAAATTGAATAATCGAAAGTGAGCGATTCATTTGTGAGCGTTGTTGTTGGATAGTCTGTCTTTGTTGTCTGCGATATTTGATTTTTTTTTGTTTGACATGCTAATGGCAATTTGTTTCATGTTGTTTAAAAGCACATTTGTAGAGAAAATATAAAGTTGTTACACTGTAACTGTAAGATATGTTTTTATAGCAAATGTTGTCTCCACTGGTAACCTGTAGGGTAGGTTAGAGATCATACATCTTCTCGCTTAAGTAATGTCTTGTTTCTTAGAATTTTTGTTCAGCGTCAAGAATTCATTTTTATACCGATGGAGAAATTTAGAATCTTACAGTACATGTCAAATAGCATTTATTACTGTAGAATTAAATAGTAATAAGTCTTACCCCTCCCCTCTCCTTGTAATTACTGACATCTTTGAGGATAAAAGGAGTGAGTAAATTTTTATTGCCTGATTATATTTATCTTCGGTTGATCTGTAAACTAATATAACATTCTTTTTTCGTCAATGTCGATTCACTTGCTCTCCAAGTCCCCTTAATGTCACCCTCAAGCAGATCTACAAACAAACGCAAAGTAACTTTAACTAGTTTTATTTGTCATGTGAAAAATAAAAAAAAATCACTTTATGAATCTCACTGTCCCTGCTAAATTTTAAAATACACCCATTGACCACCTGTACTTTGGATTGTGGGCCGTGGTGGCCCGATCGGTAAGGCATCGGACTCGTGTCCGAAAGGACCCGGGTTCGATCCCAGCCGATCAAAGATCCACCGTCTTGATTAATGGTGACTGGGAGGCGTTAAAAATGTCGTGGTCACAAAGTCCTCCAAGTGAAACGATACCTCTGGGGGTTCTAGTGCCTATGGTTTGCTCGACCCTAGATTCTGGTTCAAAATTAAGAACAGAGCGCTCTTCAGGGCCCTATCCCGGTTAAACCACTAAGCTGGTAGGTACGGGGGACCCTGGAGGGTGAAATGAAATGAAATGTACTTTGGATTAAATGAAAGAACGAAACTTGTAGTACCCCCCCCTTTTTTTTGAAGATTAAATTTTCTTGTTAATTATACTTTTACGTGTATTTTACTTCTTAAGTCTAGCATATAATGAATGGAATTAAAATGAGCTGAATGAAATATAACGTTCCAATAGCCATCGTATTTGGATGGGAGAATATTTTTTTTTGCATTTGAGGTATGATATATCATGATACAGAAATATTTGTGAAAAACAGTAGTGAATTGACAATGAACTAGTTTGTGACCCTCTTAAAAATAGGAAGCACATGCACTGACTGACGTGGAATGGGAAAATAGTTTAGGGCAGTAATTCGCGACCTCTGATCCTCCAGCAAGTTTCATGTGGTCCATGTACAGTTGGTGAAAATCAATCTATATCATTTTTATAGTTGCTATTAAATTTATTTCAAAAACCTTTTGAATTCATATCATTTTAACAAATGATAGTTATGGAAATATAATTTCTATCGTGTGTGGTCTGCTTAGGATTTGAAACAGTACCACCAGGAAGAAGGTTGAGAACCACTCTGCCGTGCTAAGAGCAAAAGTGGTATCTGCAGTCGAGCTCAAACTGAGATTTTACTCTTTAGAGTTTTACACTAACATGTATTAGATTCAAGTGAAACTTTTTCAGAATTTTTTAAAAAAATATTTCCCTTTCTCAAATGACCATATAATTTTGTATTTAGGTAAAATACGTCACAAAGAGCCACCTGGTGGTGAAACTCAATTTTGTTTAAAAGTGCAGGTATGACTTTTGTGCTTAGCACGGCAGCACTGGTCTAGGGCTTTTTTGTTAAGAGAGAAATAAGATTTACCTGGAAAAAATCGTTTACTTATTCAAAATGCAATTTAATTTTTTTTTAACGAGAAGGTGTGTATGAAACTGTGGTTTGAAGAACGGTATTGCCTCCGCTAATTGCAACGCCGTTGAAACGTCCCGGTTCAGTGGAGCACGTGAAGGTGAACCCCGCCGCTGATCCGGAGTTTTCGTGTTGCACTCAAACAACGTTACAATTATGCGATGCACTGCGCTTACTGACCGTTAATGATCTTCTGTGACAATTTAGTTCTTTTTATTTATCTGTTTTTCTCCCCGTCATTATACAGACGATTTTGTTACTCGTTTAAGTTGAACAAAACGTAGCTTTTGAATTCTGTTCCGGTTTTGATGTTTTTTTTATTTTTGTAAACACATGAGATGTTTTTAAAGTGAGTGTTCTGTATAGGAGGGGAAGCGATCTAATGAAAGTGGACATTCATCAATGAAAAATCCTAAGTCTTCTTATTCTATGCAGTTTAGGTTTCGTTTTGTAATTTTAAAAACTCGATTATAGTTTTTACTTTGAAGTAGCTATTTTCAATTTTATTTTGTACTGACTAACTTTTCAGTCTTCGTACTTTGCTGGGTGCGGGGGAAAAACAAAATGTTATGGCAAAGAAGATCTTTGGTTAGAGTTCGGGTTTTTAATGTTATAGATTTTTTTCCTATTTATGAAGAATAATTTCAGTTTCTTTTTGTTCATTTGTATTTTTCACCACCATCATCATTATTAGTATGACAGTACCTTGTGGAATTGTGAATCCTGCCGCATTCAAAATTCTTTAACATCCTACCCTCCTGCCAGAAAGTAACGTCCAGTTTTTATCAAAAGATTAGCAAAATCTTTATCCTTGCAGTAACCCAATCTTTTCTTAGGTCTTCCTCTTGATCTTCCACAAACAGGAGTTGCATTGAAGATCCAAAAGGCTGATCGCTCTGCATTCATTCACAGAATATTCAACTCTTTGATCCTTAATTTACTCTGTTGCAGTGTCGTGCATACCTACTAACTACGGAATTGAGGGATATGAAAGTGCAAATTTTTTGGCTAAAAAAAAGGAACTGTTATTTTGCAATTAACCTATAATCAAACAACTATCAATGCTGAGAAACTCCTATATAAATTTAAACTCAAGGATATTAGCTTCCGATTTATTAAGAGTATTGTAAAGGCTTGGGGCTTATTGTAATTGCTTCAGTAGTTCGAAACACGTTAGTCCTGATTTTCCTCTTATTTATTGCTGTGTCGATTGTGTGTATTAAGATTCTGCAAAACTGTTTGACGGCTCATCTCGAAAAGACTTGTTTTTTTTTTTTTCTGTGTAACTGTGGACAAGTTGTGAACAGTAAACACATTCAGGAATGCTCTTGAGTATTAACTTACCGCTTTTAATTCAAGTATTGGGAAGTAAGACAAAGACAGCCTGGTGCTTTAATTCCAGAAAAAAGAAAAAACTATTTTATTGCTATCATCTTGTTAGTATAAAGGGTCATCTATAAAAATGTTCTTGTTAATAAAGTTTTAGTGCTGTTTTAAATTTGATAAACTCGTTTAGCAACTGAACAAACAGCTTGTCAGTCACACTAAAAATTGTTTCTGAACATGTAGCTTCATAATTAAATTTTGTTCTGTAACGGTGCTCGCGTTTTCAGAGGAGTAGGCCTCGCGTTCGGAGCCACTACTATGTTTCTTACTGTCGGCATTAAGCTAATGCGTCTATTAATTTAACAGTAGTTTATTAGTCGTTTTTTAAGAATCATTAATTAGAAAAATGTTCGTAAACAGAAAGATCTAAAAGATGCAGTTTGTATGCGTATCTTGCGAAACGTTATGGTAAAAGCTTGCAAATTATTTTCATCATTCGATATTATTTCAATGTTAAAGAGAAAATGACACTGTAATGTATGGGAGGCGGGAGAAATAATTTCAAAACGAAAACACTTTAGTATGTTATTTAGCATTAAAAATCGAATTGATGAATTATCTTATGTGGTATGCGTTTTTGACTAAAATTTTCTTTTTACAACAGTGGTTGTTGAATGGAACCAGTAATAGTACTTCAGTTACAAACATTCGTGACGCCAAGGTGATTGCAAATAGCATTTTTAAGAATATTTGTTCCCTATAATGATTGTAGTTGTCCTTGGAAATTGTGTGGAAACTAGTTTCATTGCCATTATTCTTTGTCTCCATCATATCTAACTGCTTCCAATATATATCCAAATTTGCTCTTAATATTTATTGCAGAACCTGTATAAGAGAAACGAAATCTTATCCAATTTCATCCCAAGGCTTTCTTTCTCCTCTCCTGCCCCCCTAAATCGCCCATCTAGTTGATGATCTTTAAATTGCGAGGGGTGAAAACCCATTGGCTCCGAGTTGATGTGACGACAGGATGTCGTTATGTATTGTTTCCTGCCGCACTTAACCAACAAGTGACCAGATGGCCTGTGCCTCAGAGTTTTTTCTGGCCAGCCGACCGAGTGCTAAATCAAGCTGACATGGCTCAGAACTTTGGCCCTCTCATCTCGGAGGTCCCAAGTTCAAATGCAATTTTCTTATCTGTTGTTTACCTCTTATCGTTTCACTTGCGGTTCGGCCGTCAGGATGTTGTTCCAACCCTATCTGCCACACAGACCGTCCAGGGTTCCACTTGTAATATCCATTCCCCTATAAATTGGATGTCAATGACATGCTTGATTGAATTGTGCTATCCTAAGCAGAAAGGCAAATACAGTATCAGAAAAAAAAAGCCTTACATAGTCTAAACAACAAATGTTTCTAATAGTGTCTTATAGTTTTTAAAAGTTATTTTTTAAACTAATGAGCAATGAAAATTTTATTTTGGTTTTTCTATAAAATCATACAATGGTTTTATGAAATTTATTTTATAAGATAATTTGTCTAGTCTGAGATCGTTTTTATGCGAAAGAACACTTTTAACGCAAGCTATTTTGATAATGGGAGAGCAATACAGTTTTAATATTTTCAATTTGGTGATTGGTAATTTCAACAGTAGCCATCTTGATGATTGTAATTTCTTGACGGGTTCATTTTGCGAGGTAGGAACTCCGAGAGGGGTATATTTTGAGAACTGGAAATATTTAAAATTCTTACCATTTTGCCGAATGGGAGTTTTTTTTTTATGGGTTTACTGTGCCAAACAAAATTTAAAAAACACAACAAATATGATAAAATTTTAAGTCAACAGTTGGCTCTATTTGAAAGATTTCAACTTATGACGAGGCAACCCCCCCCCCTCCCTAAATCTAATTCTTATTTTGTGGGTTCTTTGGTGTTCCATTTTAAACTTTAGCCGCCAACCTTCGCAGCATGCTTTACCATTAGATAAATCATTTTGGACTCCATTCGAAATTCGCCAAGGATTTTCGGAGAGTGAATATTCTTTTCAGAAATCTCCACACCCCTCTATTATTCATCGCATCGGTTCGAGTCATTTATTTTTATAGCTGCTGTCTTTCCAGTTTTTAATGCTCTTTCCCAGATTCTTTTTTTGCCTCTCTATCTTTTCTTTCTCCCGTGGCTTCTGCATTATCGGGACCTATTTTAAAAAGCCGCTTTTTTTTTCTCCTTTCTCTCTCTCGCTTCCATTTTTTTAATGAAAAGAAAGATAAATGTATCATTACCCGGAATTACATTATTAAGTGGTCCTTTGTTACTGACGAGAAAACTATCGACTTTTATCTGCGATAGTTTGAAGTGTGTATGTATGTGCGGGTTAGTACGCAAGAGGGAGGGGAAAATGTGGTTGCGCCGTTAAGTTCTTCTACATGTTTGTTCCTAGATTCTTTTAATGAAAGTAAGTAACTAGAGTGTACGGAAATGCAAAGCTTCAGGTTTTTTTTACTTAGAGTGCTTATGGAATCGATAGTTTTTTTTTATTGTTATTATGATCAGGGTTGCGAGGTTTTTTCCACCCCCGGTATATACCATGGTAAAAGCCGGTAATTACTGTCCCGGGAAATGCTATGTTTTTTCCACCCCCGGTAAATACCATGTTTTTCCCACATGGGAAAAACTGATTATTGAAAAAAAAAAAACCTCAAAACAACCTTTAAAAATGTCAAATTGAGTTCTAAGTAAATAATTTGTGTTCAAAAATATTTATTTAGGAAGTTTATTATTATAAAACAATTTTATGAGCAAATTTTACGTTTTTTGCAATAATTCTTATTTAGTTATGCTTTTTTTTTTCTGTAGAATAGTTTTAAACCTAACGGAAATTTGTAATAACTATGTGTTTCTAACTTTAATTTTACACATCAGATTTAGAAACCCAGAATGTTGCTTACATACTGACATTTAGAAGTTTTTAATATTATTTACCACTTTTTCACGGTATTTACCAGTTTTTCCCAGTGGAATGGGAAAAACAAGTTTTAGACCGGAAGAAACCAATCCTGATTATTCATATTTTAGGTCACGACTGGCAAAAGTCAATAATTTAAACTTATTTAATTGATTTGTTGCCGGCACGCTTATCGTCTAAAATTCGACTTTGGTTGACCTACTCTCTTTAAGTTTCCTCATAAGTTGTACATAAAAATGTAGATACAAATATTACCAACACAATGGTATGGAGTTGTCAAAGCAAAGAGGTCAAGTATTAGCAGTTGAGTACCCGATTCCTGCAGGTATCTTCAATTTTAGCAAGAATTTTCAGATTTTTTTTAATTAGAAGTTTGTTGCTCTAAATTTTGCAAAAAATAATTCTTCTGCTTAAAATCTGTGTTGTAGCAGAATTAAGTGGTGCCTTTATAAAATCGTGCTTTTCATATTTCTATCTGCATTTTTACGCACAACTTATGAAGGGAAAAGAGAAACTCGATAAGAGTAGGTTCACCAAAGTCGGATCTCGCCCATATCAATCTGTTCTATCTGTTTTACTTATGCATAAAAACATGTTCTCGCACACAATGAAGCCTAAATGGACGAACTTCTTGGCGAAAATTCTGTCGATAGTTAAATCGATCACGTTAGTATTTACTATTCTTCATACAGAATTTTTATTAGTTTCAGTGTGCAAATAAAACTAAAGGGACTAGGAATTATCAAACTTGATAATAGTTTTCATGCAGGCATGATTTTTAAAAAATTTTCAATGTCTTAAAGTTGATTATCTTATCATTAACGGCATATTTCTAATACATACTTTCTCTGCAACTAAATGTGCCCTTAACATGTAAAACATGTAATTATGCTGGTAAATAGACATTTTTTACCTGCATACCTTCTATACATAGTGAAAGTTTTTGAACTATTACCACTATGCATCATACAAATTTTTAACTAACACCGTATCTGTAAATTTATTTAATGTTTACATAAATATCTTCTACGTAGCTAAACTCTGCGATTTTTTTAAATGTAATAATTACCATGCAAAAAAAACTTTTGACAGAAATATGCTGACTGTAAATGGAGCTTTTTTATATAAATACACTGTTAAAAAAATGTCCTGAAAATAACGAAAAAATATACGGCAGCTGAGTTGCCGGAGTGTTTCCGTTTCGTTAATTATGTTTCCGTGATTTTCAAAAATGTCCGTTCGTCATTTTTCCGCTCGTCATTTTTTCGTTACTTAATTCTCTGTTCTTCATTTTTTCGTTTCTTATTATCCCCGCTTATACGTTATAGGCTTATACCTATACGCTTATATATATATGTATGTGTGTGTGTGTGTGTGTGTGTGTGTGTGTGTGTGTGTGTATATCTATGTATATGTATATGTATATCTATGTATATGTATATGTATATCTATGTATATGTATATGTATATCTATGTATATGTATATGTATATGTATATGTATATCTATGTATATGTATATATATGTATATCTATGTATATGTATATGTATATGTATATGTATATGTATATCTATGTATATGTATATATATGTATATATATGTATATGTATATATATGTATATATATATAAGTATATATAATATGTATATACACTGAAGTGACAAAAGTCATGGGATAGCAATATGCAAATTTTCAGATGGCAGTAGCATCGCATAGAACAGGTATAAATGCGCAGTGCTTTTACAGAGCTTTCATTTCTGTTCAAGTTATTCATGTGAAGAGGTTTTAACGTGATGATGACCGCACGACGTGAATTAACAGACTTTGAACGCGGAATGTTAGTTGGAGCTAGACGCATGGGTCATGCCATTTCGGAAATCGTTAGAGAATTCAACATTCCCAGATCCACTGTGTCAAGAGTGTGCCGAGAGTATGAAATTTCAGGCATAACATCCCACCATGGACAGCGCAGTGGTCGACCGCCTGCACTTAAAGATCGAGACCGGCGACGCACAGTGGAGTATTTGACTGAAAATCCTGGCCAAAACTATTTCGGAATTCTCGCTCTTCTGAAGGGAATACCGTTTTGTGCCCTGTATAGCGAAGCTAACCAGCTTACAGCTATGACACTTGGTACACAAGTTCTCTGAAAGGTCAGATGTCGTAACCTAAAGCTCGATTTTAAAAATTTAATTTAGAAAAAAAGTTATTTAATGTTTTATCTATGTTTTAGACTTTTACGAGTTTACGACCGTAAAAAGGTTTCTAGCAAACGTAGGAAGAAAAACAATGCATCACCAGAAAGAGCAAAGCAATGTCTTTAACAGTCTAAATTGTTTGAAGTTCTAACGTAATTTCCCGATTTTCCAAGAATTTTCAAAGAAAGGTCACTTTTTCGACGTTTTTTAATTTATCCATCAACGTAAATTAAATTCATGCATCCGAGAATCTAATGGTGTTATTGCTCTGAAACTTTTCAAGGATACAATATAAACATTTCACCTTCATTTAAAGCAAAAACGGTGAAGTTATCTTGCTCCATTGATTTTTAATGAATTTTTTTATAAAGAGGTGAAAGAAATATTTTCACCAATTTTCGTTCAGGAACGTTCCTACCGGAACAGCTGGCTACTTGCCAAAATCTAGTTAAGAGCAAAAATGGAATAAGTAAGCGCATTTAATGCAATGTACTTCTTGTCATTTGAAAGAATGCACCGTAATTAATACTTGTTTATTGAAGAAAAAAATGCTGTTTACATAGCCCAGTGTTCTGTGCAAAACAAATTTGAACCTTTTTCTTTTCTGAATTCTAGTATTTAATCGATCGGTTATAATCGTTAAAATACTAAGTTAACCATGCACAAGAAAAAAAAAAAAAAACACTATGACTACTGTAACTAGGGTGGCATCCATAGTGGTAATTTGATGTGTCCCCCCCCCCTTCCCTTCCTCTAGAAAAAGGTAAAGTAACAACTTTTCATGTTGTATCAAAGTATGAACTTTTAAAATTTCTGGAAAATATTTTTCTTAATGTGGTACAACAAAAGTTTGAATGAAAAGGCAAGTATGCATTTTGAACGTATTTTAAGTAAAATATGCACGATATGCCTACGCACAATATGCCCCCGCAATAATGAGCACTATTTACCTCTCAAATATGGTAGATTCCGCATAATTTAAAAAAATATTGGTGGACATTTTCAACATTGAAGTATTCCATGGTTTAGGAGCTCAAAACTGACGCGTGTGATTCTTCAATGATAGTAGCTCGTAATGTTACGTTCCTCTGTTTCTTAGTGGTCTTCTCCTTCCTCCCCCTATCTCTGACCGGACGTAGATATCCGATTTCAAGAGTGCAGGTGCAGGGCCTTGGTGAGGGGGACCAATGTCGTTAGTAGTGAAATGTGCTCAAGCTTGGACACACTCATATGGAAGCGAATAGTACCCATTCCTTGAGTCGATTTTTATGTACAAAACAGTTTACATAGCACTGTGATGTTTCCCACTAAGAATTCTGCGAATAGAAACTTAGGACTCAAATTTAATATGAGTTCTATTTCACAGTGAGTAGGTAAAACGTCTTAAGCAACAATGATATCGATAGGAAATGCGCTAGAAAAGAAATTTACTAACATACTATATATAAGCGGGAAAATACCTCCCCCCTCCCTACGCCCCCCGTCACATAATTTTCTACAATGATAAAGAAAGAAAAACATGATATATAAATGTGTTTTCAAGTTATCTTAATTTAAAAGGGAAAAAAAACTTCGCAGTGAGAAAAAACTATTTTAATTGATTGACGGATTAGCGTACATAAAAAAAATTAATCTAACTCACGAACAGTTATAAAATTGCATGAATATGTTTCAATGGCACAATCAATGCAAAAAAATATGAATATAAAAGTAGCGTTTTGAAATTACTTCGTTGAATCTCAACTCCAGGCTCACATCTTTATGTACTGATAAAGGAGTTTCTCGTAGCCCTGAAACACGTGTCTGAAATTTTATTGCTTTTTTTGTGCTTTATTTTGATTCACCACCTATTCAATAATGCTAATGATCACGAGTTACAAGTTTATTAAATTTTCATTGCCAAATTCGTTTTAATATCAAGACTTGTCCAAAATGATTAAATGATACATTTTATTCAAAAAATCATATAAAAAAATGGCAACTGTTTGCGGAACATTTTTTTGCAGAAATCAGCACATGAGACTTCCACAAATACGCTCCAACTTTCAAAATAGCGCGACAAAGCGCGGCAACCACTTAAAAAGCTTTCACTAGTTCTAAATTTGGGAAAAAGCCATTAAAAATTTCTCGCACCAAGCATTAATTTATTTTTTTTGACGACAAAAAATAAAACTATTTACTTCGAATAAAACTTTAACACAAGGCCCTGACAGTTCTCTAACCAGTAAAACTGGTTTGTTTTTATTCCATTCATTTATAACGCCACAAAAAAATCTGCATTAAAACGCAATAATTAGGCTGAAACGTAACAAAAAAGCGAAAATTATCACGGAAACTTCATCTTTGACTGAGGCTATGAGCAGTTGTATGAGGCTCAAGTTTCCAAAACTGGTGCCGATCGATGCACCAGTTAATCAACTATTATAAAATAAATTTTCATAAAAATCGGATAACTTTTCAATTTTCGACTTTTGGCCAGGATTTTCACTCAAATACTCCACTGTGCGACGCCTGCAAAGAGTCGTAAATTCTAACAGACAAGCAACACTGCGTCAAATCACCGTAGAAATCAATGTGGGACGTACAATGGACGTGTCTGCTAGAACTGTGCGGAGAAATTTGGATTTCTTGGGCTATTCCAGCAGAAGACCGACTCGAGTGCCTTTACTGACAGAACGACATCGCTTGCAGCGACTCTCGTGGGCACGTGAGCATATCGGTTGGTCTCTAGATGAATGGAAAACCGTGGCCTGGTCCGATGAGTCACGATTTCAGCTGGTAAGAGCCGATGGTAGGGTTCGAGTGTGGCGCAGACCCCACGAAGCCATGGACTCAAACTGTCAGCAAGGCACTGTTCAAGCTGGTGGTGGCTCCGTAATGGTGTGGGCTGTTTTTTCATGGCATGGACTTGGTCTTCTAGTGCGACTGGACCGAACATTGACTGGAAATGCTTATGTGCAGCTACTTGGAGATCACTTGCAGCCATTCATGGACTTCATGTACCCAAACAACGATGGGATTTTTATGGATGACAATGCGCCATGTCACCGGGCCACAACTGTTCGCAATTGGTTTGAAGAAAATTCTGGACAATTCCAACGAATGATTTGGCCACCTAGATCGCCCGACATGAATCCCATTGAGCATTTATGGGACACCATCGAGAGGTCTGTTCGTGCCCAAAATCCTGCCCCATCAACGCTTTCACAATTATGGACGTCTATCGAGACAGCATGGCTCAATATTCCTGCAGAAGACTTCCAACGACTTGTTGAGTCCATGCCACGTCGAGTTGTTGCACTTCGCCGGGCAAAAGGAGGGCCGACACGATATTAAGAGGTATCCCATGACTTTTGTCACTTCAGTGTATATATATATATATATGTATATGTATATATATATATATGTGTGTGTGTGTATATATGTGTGTATATATATTGAACACTGAAATAACATAAAAGTGACAAGAATGCAGTTTGTCGACAGAAAAGTAGAATAACGAAAAAAGGAGCATAATTATAAGACAAAATGATAAGACAAAAATGTAAACGTTAAAACTCTTACGAATTTTGTTTTTTAGAAAAAGTTTGAAAATGTCCGCTCATACTTAAAGCAAAATCCGGTGCATGAGTTCAACCTCTTAAACATCTTGCCGTAAAAAAAAAATACTAAAGCAGTACAAGAATTGGCTTTTTTTTTTTTTTTCATTAAAAATTTTAGTTCATTAAAATAACATGATTTTTTTTTCTTTGAAAAGATTACATCAATCTCGCATAAAATACTCAAATATTTTGAAGATGGAATGATCAATGCATAGTATTTCTGAGCGCATAACTTCAAAACATTAAAAAGTATTAACAGTATGCATTTTTAAAAAAATATTTTTTCTTAAGTATAAATAAAAATGAAGTTCTTTCCAAAGGTTTTTTTTTTTCCTTTCTGAATTTGAAACATTCGTGGTTCCTTTGAAAAAAAATCCTGTATTTTTACTGATTTCCTCTATTTTCATATATTTACGTTATATTGTTCATAGTGATCAACACTTTAAGAAATGCAGGGGCCGTGGTGGCCCGATCGGTAAGGCATCGGACTCGTGTCCGAAAGGACCCGGGTTCGATCCCAGCCGATCAAAGATCCACCGTCTTGATTAATGGTGACTGGGAGGCGTTAAAAATGTCGTGGTCACAAAGTCCTCCAAGTGAAACGATACCTCTGGGGGTGCTAGAGCCTATGGTTTGCTCGACCCTAGGTTCTGGTTCAAAATTAAGAACAGAGCGCTCTTCAGGGCCCTATCCCGGTTAAACCACTAAGCTGGTAGGTACGGGGGACCCTGGAGGGTGAAATGAAATGAAATTTAAGAAATGCACTCAAAAAATTGACGATATTTTCTTTGTTTTTGATGAAATCGCTTCCATGGATATGCCCCGAGCTAACATTTCGTCAAATTGAAGAAACTGCTTTTGTCACTTTTTTGGGGATGAATTTCGTCAAATGTAGCGAAATATTTCTTTATCCTAATTTCGTCAAATCGACAATCATTTTCGTAGTTTTGACAGTATTAATTTTGTCACATTAATTTCGTTGTAGTTGAGCAAGTTAGATTATTCGATTTTTGAGTGTTCCGTTTTATTTTAGTTGATATTTTAATCATAACTCATAATTTCTCTCTTTTTACATGTAGTCTCCCACAACATAAAAACATAAGAAATTGTAGAGGAAAAGAGGCACATGACAAAATTCGACTTTATCAATGTAGAAATTCACATGTTTAATTTCTTTTAAAAAGGCAGCAGTTAATTCTTTGTCATTAACTACTTATTAATTATTTTACTCTGTTAACAATGTAGGAATAAAATTATTAGAATCAATGCAGTAAATCACAAGAAAAAAGTACTTGCACAGCTCATGAATGCAGTTAATTAATAGATCAATAGGTTGCTGTAAGGAACACATTGCATTTTCTGAAAATTATTATTTTTTATTATTTTAATGCACGATAGCTCTGACTTAACTTTCCAAACTTTTGATGATATTGAAATAAACACTTATACATTGTTTTTTCGATTATTTTTTAATATGTTTTGAACTGAAGATGAAAACAGATGTGTAAATAAAGTAAAATCATTAAGGAAAAAAGCTTAGTTTTGGGACTAAACCTTTAAATCTTTATGGAAAATTACAAAAATCATTTTACTAACCCTCAGCACTCATAGTAAGTATGTAATATGTAAGTAAGTAATATGTAACTCTTAAATGTCTAGAAGTTTACATCATGCAATAACTAACGATTAAGTCTAGACTCAAACAAAAAAAAAACAATAATAACAAAACTAAAACCATGATAAAAATTGATTGAACAAGAGCTATTCTTACCTCGGGAATTCATACCCTCTCTTCTCTATCTGGAAAAACGTGACAAAAAAGGCAACTAAAAAGTGTGTATTTTAAAGTATACTCACACACCCTTTTGTTGCCCATAATCCAACTGCGATTAGTTGTGGACTGATAAACCAAATGTTCTTTAAAAATGTCGGGCAAGGGAGATACGGTATACAGAATCCTCACATGATTTCCAGGTGCGTGAAAAGTTCCAATCTGTTTTTCACAAGTCAGTTTTACTAACGGCACAATGACACAAAGTAATCGCTACTCGAACGCTATATTAAACCAGCCGACGTACCGCTATATAAAACCAGTCGTCAAAGCAATCTCAAATTAAACCAAAATGGCTTTACAAGAAATATCACGACACAACAGACACGAATAAAATTATCCGTTCGAACTCGATATGTTTAGGCGTTCGTCTTACTTCCGCGTCTCTCGCAGGAAGCTGTAATACGCATAACGGCTCTCCTGCATGTTATAAATTTTTGCGCCTTGTACTTTGACCTACCAATCATAATGCAGGAACCATATACGCAGCAACCTCAATACCGGGGAAATTCCGTTTTTTTTTTTTTTTTTTTTTTCTCCAACTCGGTGTTTCACGGAATATATCTGTTTCTTTAAGAAAAAGATACGTTTTGAAGCGAAAACGGAAATTTCCTGTCAAAATCAGTAAAAAATGTCCTGAAAATTCAGGTTTTTTTTTAACAGTGTACGCTTCATGCAGTAAAATTTTCCAAAAGCTTTTGTTTTAGGTATTATTGCTAGTACTACATATCGGATAACTTTTATTAGTAACAACCTCACTGTAAATCGAGCTTTTTTACATGCATACCTTCTGTGCAGCGAAATTTCCTAAAGCTTTGTTTCAATGTTAGAGAGTAGGTTTACACCACCAACATCCTACCTATAAATAGCTTTCTTTACACATATACGTTCCATGCAGTGTAATTTTCCAAAGTTTTTTTTATTTACTAAAATTACATAATCCTGCGAAATTAAGCTTTTATATTATGACCGAATATTTTGCGCATAAAAGGCATGAAGATAAAAGCGCTATAAACTTCAGTCCTAACTGGGCAATCACACCATAGTGTAAAAATGAATGTTTTTTTAATGAGTAGTAATCGAAAGAGCATTGTAGAACATGTTTCGGGGTGCATGCATTTTTGCTCTAGTGACCCCATTATCAAAATATGAAGTCGAAAAGTTTGCCGAAATTTTGAAGAAAGGCCGCAAATTGAGCGAGTTTCAGTGAATAATGCAGACGTATTTCACATGATTTATAGATAATTGTCCTGTATATGCAGACGATGAAAAAGCGTGATTGATTTCTCCCCAAGTCTTTAAATTTGGCGCTTTTCTTGAAAATTTCGTAAGATTTAAAGATCTTATATCTCGATAACTGACGGATGAGGGCACATCGCTTTTGTGTCAAAAATGTCTCGATATGCTTTTTTGATTCAATTTGAACTTTTTTCGTCATTACACTTGTCTTTGTAAGTTTTCCTTGCTACGTACACTGAGAATGCTTTTTTGCAAGGAAATAAACTGTAAAAATTGCGAACTTTACAGTACTAAACTAAAATTGCTACTATTACAGTACTAAACTGTAAAATTGCTGCTATTACAGTACTAAATTGTAAAATTGCTACTTTTGAAGTAATAAACTAAAATTTCTAATTTTACAGTTTGTTACCGTGCATTTATAGTTTTAAACTGGAGCCTCTGCTGCCAGAAAAATACTGTTGTTTTTACAGTATAATACAGCTAAAATATACGATAATAAACTGTAAAATTGTTAGTTTTACAGTTCATTACTGTGTGCATTTTGCTGTGGTGCTTCAAGAACACTCGAACCGAAAGTTGAAATAATGTTTTGATCCCGCCCGCAGGAGTAACGGTCAGTGCGCGCCGGTCGATCGTAGATGACCGATTACCGTTAATCTGTGACGAGGTCGTCATCCCGACTTGGAACAGAATCAGACAACAATGAACTGGAGGGAGGGACCGGTGACGCATCTGCCCGTCATATCCCGTCGCACTGTCATACAGAGCCTGATACAGAGCTCCCTTATTTGTAAGGTGAACTCTGATAGCAGGGTGAGATAAGGCCTCAAGATGAGGTATATTTTCTTACACATCGCGGAATCTTTTTTTTCTGATGTATTATTAATAAGCTCCAAATATAGTTATCTCTGCTATTAGCGCAAAAATTCATGAGAAACAGATCATCACTGGACGCTGGTCTCATTGTAGGAAATTTTCATTCGCAAACCAAACTTATGCCTCTAGCAAACTTCAACACATACATAGTTTATTACATTGTGGCTGAGGATATGTTACTATAAGTAAAACTTGTTTTAAGTTACATTCTATCTGTTTCATTTTCTGATAGGAATAATCCCCCCCTCCCCCCGTCACCTTGTACAGTGTGGCATACTGGCCCGAAGCTATCAGAAATATTCACCGATATCCTTGGAATACAGTTTGAAGAACTCAGAGTTAGGCATGAAAAAGAAAATAAGTTGGGGCTAAGTAAAATAATAAAGAAAAGCAAGTGTGAAATTAAACAGGGATGTGGACATAGATAAATTGAATACAACCAAGCGTTTTCTCTTCAAGTGCTTTTGCCCCAATCCTAGATCAGGATACTAGTGGTAAGAAAATCACAGTGATATTTCGGATGTCCAAATGCAATTCTCCATGGGGTCTTCTATTCCATTCGATTGCAGCAATAAATGAGCGTCGCTTCATTACGCATGCAAGCGTACTAAGTAGATCAAAAAGGAAAAGGTCTTAATGAGCCTTGAATTTATCCCGACTTGACCTTGCGAGCAACCTATTTTCGGAATCAAATAGTGCTTCCAGACATAAGCGGCGGTCTTCATTGATTTTTCCACCTGCAGTTTCCGGAGAAACGAAGAATATGTACATTACTGTCCGAACTAATGTTTCCTCGAAGCCGGATCGATTCCTTCACCTATTTAGAATAATTAATTATTCTTTGGATCGGGATGCCAAAATTTCTCGTCGGTTAAAATTTGTGATAGTCTGTTGCAAATGTAATAACGTTTTAAAAGAGCAAAATATGATGAGGCATTCATTGAATTGAATTGAATTTTCATTCATGGCAACTTTTATCGTTTGTAGGAAGATGTTGTCAAGTTATTTATTTGGCTTTGTTTCCTTACCGTGATTTCTAGCAGAACTGTTTGGAAAAGTTAATTTGGATTAAACTAGGCTTTATCGGTACAGGTGACGCAATTTTTTTACCTATTGTTTATTGCACAAGTTTGCTTTCTTTCCCGGGGAGGCAAAAAAAAAAAAAAGCGTGGTAAGAGAAAGTTTTTTTTCTTTCGCGTTTTTTATGATAGTAAAAATCTTAAATGCATAATCATTAAATGCTGGTAAGAATGTCTAAAATAATTTATGAGCTCAGAGAAACACTTGGAAGCGCATCATAATAACTTTAAAAAGATTTAAAAAGATTTTACTTGCCACCCTAGTTTCTAACTTTGGGCTGTGAGTTGGAATATATTCAAGTATTCACTTTTTCAAAAAAAAAAAAAAATATATATACATATATACGTTGTTCTGTCACTGTTCTTATTAACCTCAGAAATACGTAGAATCTTTCACACAGGTCACTAAAGCAGAGAGACTTAGAACCTAACCTAG
This sequence comes from Uloborus plumipes, assembly GCA_038373865.1. NCBI lineage: Eukaryota > Metazoa > Arthropoda > Arachnida > Araneae > Uloboridae > Uloborus > Uloborus plumipes. Next base: position 260,217 of record JAXGGA010000223.1, read on the forward strand.
CTAAGCGATCCTAAAAGCAGCCAAAAATTCTTTTCTTATTTCAAAAAAAAAAGGACCTCCCCCCTCACTCAGTCTCTGGTATTTGTGCTTCCAGAAAAAAGTTTTGCAATCAAAGTAAAAAGAATTCAAAAGTTATCAAAATAGGAAGCATGTATAAGAGATGCTCACAACAGAATTTAAACGTTCTTTAGAAAATACTATATAACGTAGCACTTTTATTTCCGCCCGATCATTTATTTTTTACTTCATTTAGTATTTTCCTTGGCCTAATCAGGGCCCCGTGTCAAAAGGGGCCTCAAATTAGCAAAACATATTTGGTATCTTGTAAACATGTCATCACAGAAACATTAATTTTCTTGGTCAACATTTACAAAAAGAAAAAATGTTTTTGACGAGAAAAAAGTTTTTTTTCTTATCATTAAGTAAACACTGTTGAGTTTCACTACTTCTCAACGCATACATCTTCCTCAAATATTCGCATTACATTTTCATAATTTAATTTTGTGAGCTCTTTTTCTTCTGATTCTCAGATTAATGTGTAAAAGAGGCCACAATAAGTTGCCGGCTACCATGCTGTCATAATCGAACCCTAGCATTATCTATCTGCGTATTTATTAATTTATCTTCCTTTTCCAGGTTCTATGCAGCTCCGAATCCGAGCATCCCGAAAATGTTCCAGGGCGACCCTGACCCCGTTCTGACCTCTCGTCTTTTGCGCAGGTATGATTCTTCATCGTTAGGGTCACCTGACAATGAGCTCTAGATTAGAGTGCACGTTCCAACAAAGCTTCGAAAGCCCTCTATCCAGATTCCTTCCCTTTTTCTTTCGAGGGTGGCGTTTATGGGGCTGTGTACATTCTTCACCCTCTCTCCAGCAGGTAGAGAGGCCATCCTAGGGGCCGTTCGGGCCCTTTTGTGTTCTCCAGATAGCTCACCAGTCAATGTTTACGACGAGTACTTTTCCATTTGTTGAGAAGTCCATTGCACTGGGCATGCTTTTAAGAAGCGGTGGTATGTGAGGTTTTAAATTGCCGTGGTTTTCTGAAATTTTGATGACCGCGGGGGATATTTCTTTTTGTAAAAAAGTTGGAATAAACACGAATTCAAGTGTAATGAGATATTACGGATTATAATTTTTTTTGGTGATAGTATTCGAGAGCTTTGAACTGATACCATAACCTGTTTTTTAGTCTGCGAGCTTAGAAATCGTCAATATCGTTTTTCAATTACTGAATGCATACTTGCAAAAATTGGAAGTAATAAATCATTTTACGCTTCAAATAGATTGCGAGTTTCTAAACGTTATATTAGTAAAAAAAAAATGGTGGAAATTCAGAATTTGGGTTTTTTTTTTTTTTTTTTTTTTTTTTTTTTGCCATTTTGCCATTTTGCATGCAGTAATTAGAATAGATTCGACGCTAAGTTTTGTGTTGCGGAATTTAATAAAAGTGCTATTTTCCATTTGCATATTGGAGGAGGAGAGGCAAACTAGATAATAAAATAAGCTTTTTTTTTTCATTCTTTAATGTTATTTAATTTTTTTGCTCCATACCAAAAATTATAGTATTTTTTAAATTATTTGCCTTTATATAAAATACTCACTAGTCGCACGACCTTTCTTTATATAAATTATCGCGTGTTTTAGTCACTCTGAAGATCTTTTGATTCATTATGCATTATTGTCACTTTTTACTACATTGAAGCATTTAAGTTTTGCTGTAAGATTTCGTCTTTGTGGATGAGTTTTAAATATTTCGATATTGTTAATGATGTTTAGTTTGTGAAGAAGAGGGAGAAAATAAACCTCAGATCAGTAAAAACTATCTGCAGTTTGAAAAAATATTAAATATTTTGAAAAACATGTATTATAGAGTTTGAATTTTTTGTAGCGTTTAGAAAAGTATAATTTTATCTTCAGTGCAAAACTGTGTTCTTTTATTTTGTGCGACTCTCTGCATTATTTAAAAAACATAGAACTGCGACTTCAATGGCGAAACATTGTCATCGATATCAAGATTAATGTCGTTGATATATCTACGAAAAATACCAATGTTTTGAAAGATTGTGCGCTCGAAGGCTGAAATATTAAATTTTTGTAATGTATATTACAAACATAGACAGAAAACTAAAGAATACTGTCAAATTTTCTTAGGTAAAACCTTCCGCGTATTTACGCATGCGGTAGGTCTTCTCTTATCTTACTGTCTAACCTTTTATCGTAAAACCTTCCTCGCATTTGCGCATGCCTAAGGTCTCTTCGGATTTTCTCAAAATAGGGGGGAAATGCGAAGTGACATTCAACAGGAAGTAAAGAAGCGAAAGCACCGGCAAGTGCGTCTCCTTATCCTATCACCCCTTTTTCAAATGGAAGCGATCGTGACTGCCAAGCGCGCAATGCGCAGACAGACAGTACCAAAGTAGGGGTGATGGGTAAGATAATAATAAGGGGAAGAATAATAAGAAGCATTTTGAGTCGCATCAAACAACGTAGAACGATGCTAATTTCAAATACATAGTTTAGTTGAATGTGTCAAAATGCAAGTTTTAAATTGAAAACTTCTGAAAGTTCCTACTCACATAACCCATTACTCCTTTTTCAAGTGGAATGGTTCGCGAGTGCTTGACGTGGTTTTCATGGACAGAGTACTTTTATGGGAGAAGTGAATCTACAGTCTGTATTTATTAATGAATAACTAAGATTTTTGAAATGTCAAAGGAAAGATAGTAACAGCAAGAGTTATCTTATTGAGTTAATACTTAAAAGCACCTTATTTTAAAATTGATTAATCCTGAAGATTTAGTAGCTCATAATAATAAAATAAAAATATTGAAACACTAATGGGCCAATCCACGAGAAATAGGACATAGACATCAAAATATAAAACTCCCTTAATAATGACATGTTATGTCATTTTATTCACAAGAAAGCATAATTTCATAATTCAAAGTGTAAAATATCCTAGTTTTTATTGTAAACATGGTTTCAACGTGCTAAAGTTACGGTTTTTCTAAACCATTTTTTCTGTTAAAAATTATCGTTTTCAGCCTAGATCCTGGCAACGCCGGGTAAAATTTGGAAGATAACGAATTATAGTGCTTTAGTAAACACCTCTTTTGGCTTTTTCCAGCAATCAATTTCTTTGTAGGTTGTATTAGTTTTAAATTATAGGCAGGCGAAATTATCTAGAATCTTTGTAACGACGGTAACCGAAAACAAGTATTTGTGATTCTGTAACAATAACTACTTGAGGTTGAAGTTTGCCATTTAGGTTTTATAGTGTACTCATTTATTCTAAAAACATGCACTAATAATTTATTCAAAAAACCTTTTCGTTTTTGTGCTATGTTGGTTACGGGTGTTACATGTTTTACGTCTAAATTCACAGTTCATGTCGGATCTTTGCCAAATTTGGTACATACACTGCTCGACATTGAAAATGCAACACCAAGAAGGAGTGGTCAGAAATTGATGAAATTTGGTAAGAAGACAGAGACAGCATGGAACAATAAGTGATATTTATTTCAAAATAAATAAGCAAAATTTAGAGCGAGGACGGCGTCGGTTCAGTAAGAAGTAGGACCACCGCGGACAGCGATGCACGAAGAAACACGTCTAGGCATGGAGTCAATAAGCCTGCGGATGGTGTCCTGAGGGATGGCACTCCATTCCCTTTCAACCATTTGCCACATTTCGTCCTCTGAACGAGGCAGTGGCAGGTTCTGCAAACGGCGTCCAATCACGTCCCACACATGTTCGATTGGTGACAAGTCAGGAGAGTATGGTGGCCAGGAAAGCATCTGTACACCTCGTAGAGCATGTTGGCTGATTCGAGCACTGTGAGGCTGGGCGTTATCCTGTTGAAAAATTGCATTTGGCAGACCCTGAAGGTAGGGGATTGCCACCGGCCGCAGTACATTATCTACATATCGTTGGGCCGTCATAGTGCCCCGAATACGAACTAGAGGTGATACGGAATTGTATGCAATAGCGCCCCAAACCATTATGCCACGTTGTCGCGCTGTGGGGCGTTCCACAGTTACTGCCGGATTCGATCTTTCTAAACGTCGACGCCACACACGTATGCGATGACTATCGCTGGGCAAACAGAAGCGGGATTCATCTGAGAACACTACGGTTTTCCATTCTGCCATCCACGTCGCTCTGGTCCGGCACCATTCCAAACGTTGGAGTCTGTGCTGTGAGGTCAATGGCAGTCTTCTTAGCGGGCGCCGTGATTGCAGGCCACGTGCAACCAGTCGACGGGAAATGGTTCTGGTCGATACAGGAACATCCAGGGTACCTTGCACGTGCTGCAGAATCGACGTACAAGTGACTTGCTGGTCCGCCACAGCTTGTCGGTGAATCCGTCGATCCAAGCGATCTGACGTCACTCTGGCTGCACCTGCACCCCTCAATGTGGCTACATTTCCTCTTTCCAACCATCTCCGACACAGCCGATGCACAGTGCTTGCATCCATGTGGGTATCAGCTGCAATTTGACGTATGGATCAACCTCCCCTTCTCAGTCCAATCACCATACCCCTTGTAAAGTCGTTTATATGCTGGAAGTGTCTTCGTTGAGGACGGCGTGGCATTTCCTCCTATCACACGTATCCTTCGACACAAAATCCAAATTTCTCCGATAATTAGTCTGGCAGATAAAACCAACATGAACATAGCCCACTTTTCAACTTCATTCTCTTATATCTTACTTCACGTGCGTCGGAGAGCTGCGCATTTCATATCATTTGCATAACTCAGTGACGTGCGTCTACGGTAAAATTTGCATGAATTTCTGACCACTCCTTCTTGGTGTTGCATTTTCAATGTCGCGCAGTGTAAGTCCACTGATGCATCTGAAAGTTACTTTGGAGGTATTCGTCTCTTATAGAGAGGAAAAGCTCCTATAAAGGAGCTTTCCTTCTATAAATACCTTTTACGTTAGTTCTTAGACAAATTTGACTCGGGGGTCATTCGATGTTCACCAGGAAATCATTCAAAAGTGAAGTAATGAAAAAAAAATAAGTTATTTGCATTTGAAACATTGTAGTGAAACATTTTGCTATATTTATAAATTATTTGCCCTCACCTCCTCGTTTTCGAATTATAAAGTCCTAAAGTCTGCCGAAATTTTAATAAAGCCAGCAAATTTAGTGAGTTTCAGGTAATGAAGGGAGACATCTTTCACAAGCTTTCCGATAGATGTCCTATCACAGGCAGATGGTGAAATAGTTGGAATTCTATTTCCCCAGAAGCCTTTAAATTTGAAGCTTCACTTAAATTTAATCCTTTAAAATCTTATATCTCGATAACGGGCGGACAAGGGCAAATGATTCATGCAGAAAAAATCTTAATGTGTGAGTATTTTTAAAATGTTTAATGAAGCGAACACTTGTAATTGAAGCAACAAGGTGCCCGGTACAATCAATACCATTTACGTAATAAGCGCATTTGTAGAAATTTTTCTAAGCAAAGTACTGAAGAAATACAGAGCTCAAGTCGCAGATGATTATGAGGATTTAGTGGAGCCAAAATATCTGAAGAGAGACTGGGAGGTGTGGGTATTCTGGGGAAATTTCATGGGAAAACGTAGATCAAGTGATTTGAAAGCTTCCGAAGTCTATAGTAATTAATTGAAGATTATATCTAATCAAATGAACTAACTGGAGAACCTTTCTGCTCATATGTCTATTATTTGACATTATATATGACGGAAAAATGAATTAAAATAGCCGTTTACTCATTTTTAGCAACATATTTATTGAAAATAGTCAGACGTGTAACGACCGTAACCGCTTTTGTAACTACCGTAACCGCAATCAAAAATTCATAAAAATTTATTTTTCAACAAAAAAGCTAAGTTCTTTGTATGATATCATGCCTTATTTATTGATCAATTATTATAAAAATCCAGAAGATCATACGTGCAATAGATTCACAGAAAAGTGGCAGTGTTTCATAACACTCAAAAAACCATGTCTTTTTTTTTTGTAACGACCGTAACCACACATTTTTGAGATTTTTCTACAACTTCCACTAATAATTTCAAACTAACGCTTGGTGATAATCATGTTGGGGGGGAGCTTTATCATTCCCTGTTTTCATTAGAGCTTTTACTACATTTGTGAATAAAATATGAGCAGCTAAAGTTCTGTAAATGTAACGACCGTAACCATGGATTGGCCCTAATGTAAATTAATCGGAATAATTTCTTAACAACTCGCACTTTTTCACTAGAATAAAACAAAAATTTAAAATTAGTTTATCGATAACTGCGAACTAATTGCAGAAATCGGTCTTATTTTTTTGAACTCAATTTAAAGTGGGGGGCGGGGGGATATTAAAAGCGTAAACAAAAGGTTTCAACTGAATTAGCAGGAAGAATTGAACAACATGTATTTATAACGCAAAATGCGAACAAAATATTGCAAAATATTTACAGCAATTTCAAATTATTCTACCTTACTGTGTGGCTGGAAAAATGGATTGTTAAATTTTCTCCGATGAAAATTACTTTTTAGAGTATTCATTATGGAACTCTTTATAATACTATAAATGTAGCGACAGTTTATGATGTAGCTTTATTTGTTAATTATAAGTGTACTCTTTACTGTTTTAAACACTGTTTTTGGTTCATTGATAAAACATCTACATCGGGAAAATATTGACCCGTAGACATCAATGGTGTCTAAATGTTTAGTAAACATCGACAGCGACCTTGCGGATGGATTGCTGAATTATGAATAAAGCGCTTGAGCAAATTAAAATAACATGCCACTGATACTAGTAACGAAATAGAATGCAGATATATAAGTTTTATATTTTGAATAGGTTGTTCTTTGCTATGATTTTAAAAAATCAAAATTTGAAGGAACTTATTGCATCGAGCTATTGACAGAAATTAAAATAAATTAATTGAAACATCGAAATTTTAATTGCGACTCTCTTTCTATTCTTATTTTTTTTTCTTTTGATCTTTTTCCATCAAGAAGACATTGTCTCTAAGAAGTATGGCGACCGTTCTACCGTTATTTTCAATAACTACTGTTTCTGGTCTGTTTGTTTAATATTTACTGGTCAATCATGACCCTAAATAATTTATATTCTATGTCAAGAAATTAAAAAAAAAATTCATGCAGAAAGGCTGGTTAAGATCAATATAACTCAAGCCCAAAATTGCAAAAATATTGCATAACACATAAAAAGTTGTAAACTTCTGCTGCAAAATATCAGGCACAAAAAAATTAAACTTCTGGTGTAAAAATTTATCCTGTGTGTAGAAAAATTAAAATCAATGTCAAGATGTGCGAAATGAAAATAAACTCCCACAAATGTTTCAGGGTTATAAGAAGCTTCCTTTTGGATGCAAATCCGTTTCGTCTATTTCAAATGCTGGTAATGCACTTCTATCGAAAAACTTAATTTTTAAGCTTCTAGTCAGTCCAGAGTTGACAGTTCTCTGATTTCTTTTTATTTTTTAATTTTTTATGGCAGTTTCTTTCTCCCCTCTTCTTTTTATTGTATGACTTTTTCGAAAATGATCCGATTAATTTGAATTGCCCTAACTAGGGGGATTTTATTTCAGTTTGATGTTAATAAACATGCTGTCGTAAACGAAGGGTTTCACACTGTAAAATGGAACTTTACCTTCGTACTCAGCCGATTGTTAGTGTGTTTGCTGTCAGTGTGTGGATGATCCCCCTTTCAATCCTGGTTTTTGGTTTTTCTCCCTAGACTCCTTTCTTCCATGTGAATCAAAAGGGTCGTCCACTGTTTTGAGAGATTTATTGATTACACACAATTGATTTCTTTTGTTGCTTGTCTTTAATGCTGATGAAGCGATTCGTTACTTAGGATCATTGCTTATCATCCCCTGTCTCATTACATTATTTCAGCATTTTGCCCTGTAGTTGCGGCGGGAGATAGGTAAACATAATAGTCTTACTTTTTTATCTTTCCCTTCTACCTAGGCTTTGAGTACATTCAAATAAAATTAAGTCTAGTTCAAACGTGTATGTATCCACATATTTTGCATAAAGAGCTGCAACTGGAAAATACTTTAGTGAGACCTGTGAAAGTTGACAACTTGCGATGCAGTACTTTTTGTAGTCAACATTCTTTTTTTTTCACTTGCTGTGTTCATAGTAAATAAAAAATCGTAATGCACAAACTCTTATGCAAAATGTACATAAAGCAACCAATACAATATTTTACGTAGTTCAATTATTACACCAGACACACACATTAATATTTTACAATAGAGGAAAATCTTTCAGCTTTTCTTTCAGAGTTCAAGTACACTAAACTCCCGATTAGCTGCGGTTCGGATTATTAGAAGATTCACTTTTTTACGGTGATGAAGTACTGAAGGCAGAAACACGCGAATGCGTTATTGGTCATTTTTAGCTTTTGTACATATTTTTTACATTCAATGTGATAAACTTAACTATAATTTAAATGCATGTGTTGCTTTGACCTTTTCTAGCTATTGAATACTCTAAAATAAAAACGCTATAACCTATTTTTCGAATTTTCCGCGTTTACCGTGCCATCCTATTCCGCGGATAATTGAGAGTTTATCAATCTTCTGGAGGCACAGCATCATCAGTTCTTGGCCGCTAACGAACTTTATGGGTAAAATGATAGATCCTGTAGAATATTACTAATTGATGTCTTAATTCCATACCCATTGTCTAACAACAATGAAAGGTTTAAGTTAGGCGGAACAACTCATTAATAATAAGATTATTTGTTTGGCTTGTAACTAACATAAGATTTTTTCAAAAACAATGAAACTAACTGGTTTTCCAAATTACAAAGTCATCTATTCTTTAAAATTGGTTTTGCTTTTAATTTGCAAGTATGATTCAATCTTTACTTGAAATTCTTACCAATGTGTGTTCAATATTTTCATGCAATCGTTTGAATTAATATATTTATCGTTTCCACTAATTTTTGGTTGACGTTTCTGGCATGCTTAGCTTTGCTTAGTTCAGAACCAGAACCGTGTCTTCATAATTTTGTCCCTTCCAATGACATCAGGAGCTGTTTCTGAAGTTGCCCGCATATCTAAATTTTATGATAGCCCTCTTGGCCTCTATTTAATGGTGTCCAGACCTGCTGGAGAGCTCAGCCGCAAATGAAATCGCTAATGCTTTTATTGCCATCCCATTCACACTGTAATAAAATCAATGGCTTTAGAATAACGATCGTTCTTGGATCGTTCATGGGTGGTCTTTTCTTGCTGAGTAGCCCCCGAGAGATAGCTCTGGGCTCTACTTAGTACCACCATTGTACAAGAAGATAGCGTCTTCTTTTGTGTTCCACATAAAATAAAAAGCTCTCTCTGTGTGTTTCAAATTATTACTTTACAGCCCTCTTCCCCAGGAAAGGGCTCTTTATCTATGTTGTGTGTTTTGGTGTGCATCTAGTTCCCATAGACTTTTATTTATCATTTGTGACGGATGCCTCAGAAATTAGTCCTTTTTGTCCTTTAGGACAGTCAGCTGTTTTGCTGCGTCATGCCTTCAGGATAGCAACGTTTTATTTCTGTGTAAGCGTGCCCTGTCTTTCCTTTAAATACCGTGTAATCTCAAAGATCGCATGTAGGGGAATGTGGGCCAAAGTGAAATAGCCCGGTAAAGAAAAAATGGTAAAATAGTTTCGCAGTTAGCAGCAGCACCTATCTAGCAATATTTTAACTAAGTTCTTATACATATTGTTGATTCCTGTCAAAAAACAACTAGTTCCAAATAGGGATGCACTGGTAAGCAAATTGACAGATTAATCGGTGGAGCTGATTAATGATAAGGATGATTGTGTTTTTCTACTACTAATTTTACCCCATCACTGTTTTTTCTCTGTTCTCTCTTACACAATTCGAAGTTTGAAAATAGTAATTTTTTTTTTTTGAGAGAAGATATTTTTTACCATTTTCCTAGCTTTCGCAAAATAATTTCTATATTTTCTCAAATTTCTTAAAACCAATTTTCATATTATTGTCAATAATATTATTAACACATTGTTAGTTATGTTAATTGGACATAAAAATTAAAAAAAAGGGGGGGGGGGAGTCTGTGGTAAACATAATTCATATTTTTAAATAATTTAGCAACTTAATTCAGTACTTTAATTCTTTAATAATTAGAGGTTATCTAAAAGCACGGGCGAATTCGGTCAATTCGGTGAATATTATCGGTCTTGGAATGTGAATTTAAAAAAAAAAAAGCGTACTTGGCTGTGATTTAAAAGTAACTCTTTTAATATTCTGGAATTGAATTCTTTTGTTGACACCATAATTTTCTTGTTTGTGTTGTATTTAATATGAAGTTAATTTAAACCATTCGCATCATACAGAAAAATTAAAAATTTGTTCTTATCACCACTTTTTTGCCTAAAATTTACTAAAAGAATGAGAGCATTTTATGTGCTCTGGTGATACTTACCGTGCAAAATGCGTGCGTATATGCGCTTATGACACAAATGGGTTAATACAGAAAAAAGACACATTTTGTTGATGAGCAATGCGAATTTTAATTAATTCCGAAAAATTACGCAATTTGTTGATAAGCAAAAAACAAGAAGTTTCGAAAAGAAAAAGAATAGTGAAGAAAAATTAAAATCATCGTTAGAAAAAAAAAATCGTGCTTTTTCAATGCTGTTGTATTTTTTTTTAAATTTTTCGTTGTATTGGATGCTTTACATTTTCGTGGAATGTTTATTTTTGACAAATGTTTTTAATGGTTATCGATGTCCAGCTGTGTCATCGAATATGAAAAGCGTAGTAGGGAAATAAACCGTTATGGGGCATTTCCTTTTGAGGTATTATATTGCAGATATTTTTTCTTTAGTTCGAAGGTTTCAGTGAAGAAGCTAAAAATTTGAGTTTTAAAACATTTTAAGCTATATCAGGTGTATGATTTGACTTTACAAAAAGTCTTTTTTACATTTCATTAAGAAAAAGAAACTGGAACGACTTGAGACATAGTTATGTAATTAATAAAATGCTATTTCAACTAATTATTTTGACAACCAGAAAAGGAATTTGAGTTGTAATGGAACTTTTCAGAATTTATTTCATCATCTCAAGAACTTACGAATTGCAATCATCTATGTTTCATTGTATTGAAATAAAAAATAACCGAAAACTACTTTTTCTTTCTTTGTTTATATCTGTATCCGATATTGACTTTTTGAAACATGAGCGCAAATATAAAGGGTAAAAAGTATTCTTTAGTTATGCTTTAAATATTTACATATTTTTAGAACTAAAGTTGTTTAATATAAGTGCATTAGTAAAATGTTTTGGTTTGATATAATTCTTATTGTAATTTCCCGTTGAACTTAGTGACTGTTATTTCTCTAATATTTTTAAAAAATTAGTTTTAGTAAAAATGATATTTTCTTTTGAAGGTTCTAAGTAAAAATATTGGTGCTCTATTTTTTAAATAATAATTATTGCAATTATTTTGTTTTTGGGATTATATCTGTCCATTTTTGATGTTCATAGTACAAATTACACTGCGTTTAATATTTGTTACCCCCAGAAAGTTCTGTTAGATTCTGTCATTGCAGCAAAATATTTTCTTGTGAATGTCATTGACAATTAACCTCTACAAATCTGAAAGTAGTAAGTTTTCTACATTAGTACTTTGAAGTTATTAGTTTGGTAAATTTACACCGCACAAAATAAATGTGCAATATACTGTTGCATGCGTTCCACGAAAGAGCAGCATATCTGAGGTTACAAACTGTTGTAATAACAAACTACAATTCATACTATAATTTATGGATTTCTTAATTTATAAAGCAAAAAAAAAAAAGTCACAGCACAAAAAGTGCTTTACAATAATAAAGTGTCGTATTATCTTCACCTTTTCATTGTGCTTTCTAATGACTTTTTAGTAAAGTTTAGCACAAAGTTTTGCAAATACAAAACATAAAATTTCCAACGACTTTTGTATTTTTTATTTACATAAATACAACTGAAACAGAACTGTAATTATTTATTCTGCTAATTCAGAAGTAGAATTTTCAATTCCGTTTTTCTTCTCTTAACATAATTCTTTTCAATATTTCCAGTGATACATAACTTTCGCAGATTATGAGATTACTGCAGTTTTTTTTTTTTTTTCGTGTTATATCTTGAAGCTTCCACAAGACGGGGCTGGATGAGAAAATTCGCATAACCTTTGATTTTGCTTGCAATACACCACCAGCTCTGTTTGTATTGCACGTTTCTGCCTTATCTCTTTCTTGGGGGCTGGAACTTACTGCTCAATGATTGTTTTTCTTATTCCTTTCAAAGTACATATTTTTTTCCTTTGTCACAGAAAAAGAAATCCTTTGTAGTTCTGAAAATTGTATTCACTTGAAAAGACACCATATCTTACCTCTCTGCAAATGTCCGATCGTAAAACACCTGACGAGAATTTCCATTTTTCGATACACCGAGAATTTCTGAATTGTAAAAAAAAAAATATCTTTCCTATTGCTAAATGTCCAGTTTGGGGGGAGAATCGTTCATTTTCATCAGCTCTTGCTTACATTTTTAATTGGAATGCATGTCGGGAGCAGTTAGGCGCGCGTCGCCTCTTTTCCGTTTCCCACCTGTTCTCCGGAACGAGAGACAAAAAAGAAAGGCGTCTCTGTCTCGGAATTGTCACCGGTTATGCCTCGTTTTATATCAAACGGGTTTTTTTCGTCAATTAACGGCGAAGAAAAGGGTTTGACTTTTTCCGAATTCATTCTCGTGCTGAGAACGGCAGATGGCTTTCACCTATTTACATTTCTCTCCCCGCCACCCCCTTCTTTCGCCTTTCTCTTTTGTTCTATTTTAGAATGAAAGTGGGTCTGCGATCACTCGAAGTAGCGGTCGGCTTGGTGAAGGTCTGGGTGACCGCAGCTGTTGATTCCTGCCGACAGGTGCCGGTGTAGGTGCCGCTACTCTTCGGCCGCAGCTGCGTTCACGCCATGGAGGCGTTTGCTGTGTTTATCAACAAGCACATTCCTCTAGACTCCAATGTATTACAGCGCCCGCCACAAATAAAATCACTGAATTATAAAATCAGTCGCTTTATAAAATCAATTCTGGAAGAACAGAATCACTAAAATATAAAAATATGTAAAAAGCATCCTCTAATAAAATCATTAGCCCCGTTTTATAAAATCAAGTTTTTGGAGAGCATATGTTAAAAACGGGGGGCGGGGGGAGACACGCTTTTTCTTGTCTGAATAAAACCAGAATTTTCTTTCTCTTCAATATTACCGAGGTTGACATTCAGTTAGAGTAAAAATCGTTCGCTAGAAAAACATGCCCTCAACGTCAAGATTTAAGAACGATTTTCACTGTTAAATTCTGTTTCTCAAACAACAATGAATCAATATTTTGAAACCCTTGTGTAATTTAAAAAAAAATGCTTTTTGAATAGAAGTTAAATTCGACATATGTTTCTATTAACTTAATATAAATATAGATAACAGTAATTAATTTATTTTTTACTTTGTTAAAACTTTAAAACCTTTTCTTTTCGGTAATTTTATATATGCCGGTTTATAAAATCAGCCGCTTAATGAAATCAAATCTCCTCGGAACAAATGTGATTTTAATAGGCGGCGGGCACTGTACCTTCGTAAATTATGGATTTCTAATTTGTTTCATCTTAAGAAAGATATTTTATGTTGATAAACTTTGCCGAAATGAAGTAGCAATTTTGTAATTTTATTGTATCGTAACCAACATGTATAAAATGCTATTTAGTTCAATAGGCATCATGTCCCTCAATAAATGCATATTAAGAGTTTTAAAAACCCTGTGTTTTCTCAATTTTATGTGCAACTCTAAAGTTTTAATTATTATTTTTTTTAATATTACCTACTTTGAAGTTGGCATGACTGAATTTTGAATTTAGCTTTCAACAGGAGATGATGCACTTAGAGACAATTAGAAAGATATGTAAACATATTTAATAACCTTCGACATTTTACCATTTTGCTAAAGCTTTTCTCATTTTTCAACCTTTTTGCTAACGAACTTTTAAACTCAGCTTAAACTCCGTTTTTGTGGATTTGTATATTTTTTAATTTTACTTCACTCTAGTGTAAAAATGTATAAATTGGATGGAACTTCTTACTATGAGTAGATCTAAATGCTATTTAGAAATTAAGTACTTTCAATCTAGAAGTGCAATAGTAGTGCTTTTTAAGCCATAGTAGGACAGACAATAAAATGAATCGTGTGCGGATCCCCCTTTCCCTCACCATATCATGATGTTTAATTTTAATCTCTTTATTGATAATAATCGACACATTTGCATTACCCATTTAAAGGTTTCTTTGAACAGATGACAACTAAAAATACTTTTTTGCAACTTTTTAGTAATTAAGCGTGTAACTGTGAGAGCTGTATTTAAGGGGAGGATTTTCAGGATTCAAACCCTCTCCGAAAATTTTCAGAACTATTCCGAAAAATACTTTTCATGTTATGCTTTATTGCTATTTTATTTTAATTTTCTTATTTGTTTTAAAATTGCATTTGAAAAAGGAAATTATCATTATTGAATAATTGTGCAAATTAAGTATTTTATATGCAGTGTTTATTTTCCATTGTAGTTAGCACAAACATTTCTTACAGAGCAATGCACCTTTTTCCTTCGAACTTTGATTACCACTAATAAAAGCACCAAAAGTCTTTAAATTTGAAAGTACTAAGCTCTATGTTTAGCACGTTCCATAAGTGTCATAAAATAGAAATTTTTGAAGTATTATTTCGAATGCGCTTATATGAGTAAACGCATCTATCTTTTTGAGTGATATGACATTCAGTGTTTTTCCTTCGTTGAAAAGATGAAAAGGTTAATTCCCTTTTAGCATCCGTCGTAATAAAAATCAATAGAATATGAAATCAAATTTTTTTGACCATGTATATTTCACGAGAAATTAGTCTGGTTACGGGCCTGAACTGTGAACACATGGCTATGCGGCTGTGCACGAAATGCCGAGAAACCCCCGCAGTAGTGCCGCTCGCTTCGGCATGAATGAACGCGGTAACCGAGGCGAGGATTGTTTTAAAATAAGACCTTAATATTACAGGGTAATGGGATTTTTAAAAACTCCTCGGTAAATATTGCTCCCTTCGCTAAGTTTTGTAATTCGCAATTCTCAAAAAATATTACACCAAGTTGCAAATCCAAAATTCGTTATTTATTTATTCATTTGATTAATTTGTCAAATAATCTTATATTTCGTCTTATAGAGAAGGACACAAATGCTTGACGATTACATTTCATAGAGTATGGAAAACTTTATTCATCCCACGTGAAATATTTGTTATTCTCTGAAATTTACGAAGAGACTATTAAAATAGTCTTTTAATTTTGTATTTTTTTTACATTTATGCGCTACTCGTTTAAATTTGCCTCGAAAATGGTCATGGAAAGTTCAAGAATTTCCGTTCCTTTTGGCTTGATATGTTGTATCAATTACGGTATTGTTTCAGTTGTATTAAAAATTTATTTGAAATTTTCCTATTTTTAATTTTGCAACAGCCAACCTTAAAGCACCTGCTCCGGCAGTAGTAAGTTTGAAAATACAGGAAAAATAATCATGCCCCCCCCCCCCCCCACACACAATCAGGAGCAACTTCTGGCTTCGTTAATGAATAACAGCTATTGGAAGAGTAGTTGAAGTTCCTAAAACAGCACTTGATGCAAACGAAGTTACAATATTACCAAATGTAGCAGAATAACGTACAGAACAAAAACTATTGAACAAAGGGAACCACTGGAAAGTTGCCAACAGTGTTTTTCTGTTAGCTTGAATTAAAGCTTATATTAAGCAACAGAATTATCTTGGGTTGCTGTAAGAATTTTCGAGTATTCTCCCCCCCCCCCCCACACACACACAATAATTCTTACGTGTTCGCTATTTAAAAGCGTAAGACAATATTGAAACAATTGGACACACTGCTGAGTGTGCATATGTTTATCAAAATCTTAATTTGATTAGGATACCGCTTAATTTACTGTAGGATGAGCTGGTTTCTAAAACAATTAAATGTGTTTGGTAGTAACCATTTTATATGATATTGCTTGATGGATACCAGCAATTTCGGATGTATTCCCCCTATAAGCTGGCAAATCTGTTTTTTAAAAAAGCCCGACTCCACTTTGAATATTAAAAAGAGAGAGCTATTTATACCTAAGTAGCGAAAATAGTTAACTGTTCCGATTTGGGAAACATAGGAAGATGTTAAACCAATATTCTGCATTCATTTTCAATTATGTTTCTGCCAACTATTTTAAAAGAATAAATTTATAAAATATTCGACTGTTTTTAGAATTTATATGTGCCCCAATTAAAGAGTTGATCTGTTTTAAATAGTTAATTTAAATAGTTAATCTGGCGAACTTTACACCCCTGATATTTAAGTAGACCCCGAAATGTAGTTCAACTTTCCGTCACCTGCGATTTTCAGACCTGAAAATCCAGCAGGTGTTTATAAATACTTTGATGATGCATCACACCTAGCTGCATCCGTAAAAAAATAAAGGGTAAAAAGAGTTTCAACAGGTGGTTAAAACGTGGTAGTTGGCAGATGTTGGTCATTTGAAGGACGCGCTTGGCAGGCAGACTGTAAAATTTAAATAGCCGTTCTTTGTGTTCGGAAGTTGAAATTTTTTATGGAAGCTCCGTAGGACATATCGTTTAAATTTTCTTACTTAGAATGTCATTGTCTCGACCGCATCCGCAAAAAAATGCTCTTCTGTTTCGTGATTTATATTTTTGCGGTTAGAATAAGAAATTATGTTTAAAAATAGTTAGTTTCCCTTTCTTTTCTTTTTTTTTTGTCTTGCCTCTTTGTTTTCTTTTTATTAAAAAAAGTTGAAGACGTTTTAATTTTTTACAAGTGTTAAATATGTTCTCTCTTTAAATATGCATTTACCGAATGTCCATACTATTAAAAGCTGCGCTCTTCTCTTTGTGTATACTTTTTGTCTGTCCAGTATCTTATCGAAAACAGCCAGGAGCACGTTACTGGTACCGCTGAATTGGGAAAATTCCGGAGGAAAATTTTTTTCATGGTCTCAGTACTTTGAATTTAGCTAATGGAGATGTTTACTGAAAATTAGCAATTGAGTAAACAATATTTAATATGAAGACAAAAAATATACTCCTATGTTTAGAAGCTATATATCAATGGAAAAGAATGATTTTTCTGCATAAGATGTGAATTGATTCAAGCTACTAAGTTAACTAGAGCAAGAGTTATAACTGTAAATAAGTTTCACCATTTAAATATCCATTGTGCATTTATTATCTCATTAGGTAACACAATCGTATGAGTAACTACGTTTACCTTTTATTTTACGGTACTTAATTACGCTTTAAAATGTATGAGTAGAGTATCTCATTAATTCCTAATTAATATGAATTCTATTCATTAATTATTCAGATAACACTTTCGTAGAAAAGATGTCATTTCGGAGAAGAATATCGTATTGTAAGCTCTGGGAGGCAATTATTATTTCCCATACTTTATTCTATATAAAAATGAGTATAGAACACTTCATGCTTTGTATTGTGGTCGACTGTTTTAGTACTCGCATCTGTGAATATCTTGCACAAATGGTTAAAGTTTAGCGGCCCCTGGGGGTTAATTTCTGAGCCCATGAGATAAGTCCCTTGTTGTCTAATCAATTAAAGTTCAATTCTGTTGAATCATAATGTTCTTTACAGTAGAATGATTGTGTAATCATTTGTTTATAAAATAGTAGTTCTGTTCTGGCTCATTTACCAACACAATCCATAAGAAACGTAACATTTTTCACGATTCCACCCTTTTAATTACGTACTTTTGACGTTTAGATCATGGCCACATATCATTGGCTTGATTTATTGCTATAATCCTTTTGTTTATAAAAATTTTCCGTTTATAAATGTTACATGTACGAAATCGTTGAAATTGTATTCTGAATATAACCTGAAATAGTCGTCATAAGGGCAGTAACCAGATATTTGCTTCGAGGAGGGTTTTACCAATCACATTTCTCGCGTGAAATCAGTTTGATTCTATTTATATCTTTTTATCATCATTACCATGAGTTAGTTAAATGAAGGGGGTACTGCTTTAACGCCGTTAACATGAGCAAATGTAAAAGATGACATGTCTATTATATAAGAAAAAAAATGTGTCTATACTTAACTTTATCCCTGTTCAAAATCCAATGTCTGTTAAAGAACTCAAAGGAATAGATGCTTGTACTCATGTATGTTCATTCGAAGTAATACTTGTTTCATTCATATGTTTTTGTTCCCCATGAAATGTTATATATAGAGTTTGGCACTTCCTAATTTAACCCTTAACTTCGCAATTTTTTAAATTTCTATGAAAAAATTATATCAGTTAGTTCTCACGTAATGATAAAGATGAAAAATATTTAAAAAAAAAAAAAGCAGTTTTAAATTGAATTTTAATCATTTTTTTGTTTGCGGCAACGTATAAATAACATCAAGTATCTTTAAAACGTTTTCCAATAGAGAATTAAAATTAATTTTAAATGAATGTAAAATGTTCAAACTTCTTACCTGTTAATTTATATCTTCAATAAACAAGAGGAAGCATAAAATATAAAGTATTCTTTTTATAGTAAGGACACAGTTCTGAAGCATTAGATATTTTTTTAATTATTGTGATTTCTGGGGAAAATGTGCTCTTAACTAGTGACAAAATTAGCATGTATTTCGTTGCAATAATCCTTTTTTTAATCAGATAACTGATTTGTATGTAATTTTTTTAAAAAAATGAGTCTTTTAAATTAAAATAAATCATATGTTGTAGAAATGCAACAGTGGGAAGTTAAGGGTTAAAGAATTTTTATATTTTTAGAGTCAAGTACTCGAAATCTGAAGGAAAACACTGTATAGCAGGATATGATGCGCACAATAACTTCAATAAAAACAAATAATGCAGATAAAGCACGGAGTTGATACAATTCTTCAGTAATAATTTCATTTTCCAGATAAATTTGAATTCAATAAGTAATAAATGGAAGTAGTATTTTTTCAACAAAAATAATTCTAATGAAAAGAATTTTTGGGAACGGTTTTGTAAAATTTCGGAGGAGGTTTGAACCCTCAAAACTCATCCCTTAAATACGGCCCTTATCGTCATCGTCGTCTGATTTTGTTTATGAAATGATTCATCTGTATTTACGTTTTGGCAGTCCTTCCGAAGTGACTGACTAAATTTTTTTAACGTGTTTTGGCACCCAGAAAGTTGTTAGTAAAATTGAAGCATTAAACTGGTGTTTGGGTTATAGAAGTTGCATGCAAAATTTGCTGTTTTTGAGCCGAATAGAGCATACTCTAGAATGATTTCGATGTTTTCATGGAATGTGATAATAATCTCATCTGATGGTTTGATGCTAGCTGATTAATTTAGATTATTACCTGGAAAATATAGAGCATTTAGAAAGAAATGATGCGGTGCTTTGTGAATTATTAACCCTTATCTTTTAACTTTTTACTGTCAACCAGTTCTTTGTTCTAAAATAAATAATGGAATACAATTAGGCACAGATCCAAAGCAAGGGGAAGGAGGCATGACCCCACTTTAAACAACCTAGTATAACATAACCTAAAGCTGCTTTTGGGGGACTAATGTTCCGAATAATCACACGATACCCCTTATTTGTGAACGAAAATTGCACTATGGCCCCCATCTTTAGATCATTGACCCTCTTTAGAACCTGGATCCACCCTTTAACACCTCATGGGTTTATTCTGGAACTGTATGGGTGGTTCCGATAACTTAAGACATGATTTACACAGTGTTAACTTCCTTTGGGTATACTATAGGCGGTGGTGTAAATAGCAGCCTCTCGGCGTAGAAGGGGGGAGGGAGAAACCAGAAAAATAGCACGAAAAAATATTTTTTACAGTTAAATGTAATTGAAGGGGCAAGTGGATAAAGGTGATATGTGACATTTGAATTTCGCCGATTTATATAAATTCAAATTAGTGTGTGTTCAATTGTGTTAACTCACATACACCGTTGAAGGGGCAAGTGAATAAAGGTGATTTGTGACAACTTTTTAAATTTCTAGAAAAAGCTTTTCAAAAAAAAAGTATTACCTTTTCACCTTCATCCACGGTATAAAGTAACTTTTTCCAAAATTGTCACATATCACCTTTATCCACTTACCCCTTCAATTATCTTCTGAGGGGCGAGCTGACGGATTTTGCGGTTGAGGATACACTTCAGTCTATGTACGCTACTGGTTGTAGGGAAAGGGAATCAACGTGCAGTTGGATTTGGGAATTTCATATTGTAGTATCACGAATATTCCAACAAGCCAAAACTGTCCCCTTTTCACTACATTCCTCAAAAAGAAGTAAACATTGACAAGATCATGCCTCAATTCATTAGAGCCACACTATATATAAATAATTTGGATTCAAAAGGGAATATCAAAGTTTTGTTTCAGGACACTAATAATAATTGCCATTGAATCCTCGATTTTTATTGACCTTTAATTATGCATAGTTTGCTGAAATATAACTGCCACAGTGAACATGGCTACGTCACGTCCTGTTTGAAGTAGGTTCGACTGTTCTGTGAGAAGCAATGATACTGCCGGGATATATTACATCGCGCGAAAGATCTATTGCATTTGAAAGCAGAAATCCTACTGGTAATGAAAGCAGGTATTACATGAAACACAGCTGTAAAAATTATGCTAATTACAGGTCTCACGTAATTCAGAAAGACCTGACCTATCCTTCCGCAATAATGACAGATGCAAACATGAATGTAAAATAATTCTGAGGGGAAAAAATATAGTTGAATGTAATTTGCTCGTGATGGACTTTATTTAGAATACTTACGTATCGTTGAGAACTGCACTCAGAATGTACTGACCATTCCTAAATTTTACTAGTTGTTTAAGTATCTTGCTTTTACGGATTTTTGTTATTTTAAGCGATATAATTGATCAAAAAAATTATGCCCTGGCCGGCAGGGATTTGAATCCAGAGCAACTGTGCAGAAGCTTTTTTGCTTTCCCTCTACAATGTTCATCAGTTATACGGAACTTTTTTCTATCTCGGGAGCTTTCTTTTCCTGTTGAAGTTTGTTAATTTTGATAACTGTCTTTAAAAAATATATATAATTTGAAGTATCGTTCAAAATTTGATGCACCTCAAGTAATCTGGGTTAATTTTTCTCGTTTAGCAGCAATTTCAATCTCGCTACGAAGAAAGCGTGATGATTTCCAAATGTGAAAATTGCAAAAATTCAGATTGTGGAATGTCATATTTCTGAATTTAATTGGAAAATGGTCGACGTTCGCTGTTTTACAGCTCGTTA